>SKCR01053271.1:0-45797 GCA_019454045.1 Zanthoxylum bungeanum | reverse complement strand
TCTTCTTTAATCTGGAACTTGAATCAGCTCAATCCGATATCTGAGTAAAACGTTATGCCCAAAATACGACAGATGCACAAAACTGGAATTTCCAAAACTGCACTTCGTCAAAACGCCCTTTCAAGTTTCCAATCTCAAAATTAAAATATCAAGTCCAATAATTGCCCTTATTTGACCCATATTTCGTTTTAAATGATTTCATTAAGTCCCAATATTATTTTATCTGCAAAATAAACTAAAACACATCAAAACGTTCATCAAACCCGAGAAACTAAACAAAATATTAAGTAAAAGGGGCGGTAAATATTGATATATTTTCCGCTCATCAAAACCCGATGATGAGTCTCATTTGGAGGCACTATCTTTTAAGTCGCGGAAGCCGCGGGAAACGGACGTCGGAAGGGAAGAGTCAAGAATTGACGTTTTGTTGGATTTAGTTCACGTGTTTAGCTTCGGGTTCGCTTGTTGGACCTCCGTTTTAAAAATTATGCTCGGCCCAAAAAAACCCGCAAACCTTTTAATCTTGGCCCAAACCCACTCATTTAGCCAACACAACACCTAACCCACCATCACCAAGCCCACACCCACCATCACCAAGCCCACGCCTACCATCTAGGCCCGCACGCCCATATCACCCTAAAATACCTCCAAATTAAATCAAATATTAAATTAAATATTAATTAAATAATGTAATTGAATTAAATAAATAATTAAACCATTTACCAAATTAAATAAGACATAAAATATAATTATACCGAATTAAAATATTGTAACTTCCTAACTTAAAATATTATATACTAAATTAAAGAAATATTATGCCTAATTAAAATCAATCATAACCAATTAAAAATATTGACTTCCTAATCTAACAAATTAAATGCCTAATTAACACCAATCAAATATTCAACCTTCCTAATTCACCAAAATTTGTCCCCCCAATCAATCAAATCATTTCCTTGTTTGACACAAAATCCATGCAAACCCTACCCTCTCACTATAAAAATAGCACAAATCTAAACCCTAAGACTCTCTCTCTCTCACACAGCAAAAATACAAAGGAAAAAGCCATCCTCCTCTCCTCTCACTAAGCTCTAACACACACGGCAGTGACCAAAGAAAGAAACCCTCCTATTGCCGCATCATCCAAGCCCTTATCAAACACCACACTAACCCTTCACGTATCAAAAATCACGTCCACGCCTAACCCTCTGCACAGCCTCCACGCATACTGACCTTCACGCATAAGCCTGCCCCATTTGCCTCAAGCCACCTGCCAACCTCTTTGACCTCACACCTAGCCTGCCTTCTCCGCGCAATTCAAACACAAAAAAACTGCCCCCTTTGCCTTAAGCCGCCTGCCTCCTCATCACTAATAGCCACCTGCCCTTATGCCTTGACTCCCTGCAAGCAACAAACGAAAACTCATAAACCACAAGCCTCACTGCCACGTTAACCTCTCACAGCCTTACTGCCGCATTAGCACTCACGTAAGCCACCTCCTTTCACGCCATAGCCATTCACGTAAGTAACACATCAACATACCACAAACCCCCACTGACCGATCAAAATAGAAGCACCTAAACTGCACCTTTAAAGCCCTAAAACTGCACAAAACAGTAGCCAAAAACTGCCCAAAACAGTAACAAAAACTACCCCTGGAACCCTACCAAAACTGCAGTTGAAATCCCTCAAAAAACCCTCAAAACAGTCCCAAAATCGAGCCAAAACAGTAGTCTTAAGACACCTGAAATAGTGACCAGAAAGTACAGAGAAAACAGCAGCAAAACGGAAGGAAAACAGTGACCAAAACAGCAAAACAGCGAGCTAAGATGTTAATCCAGTGAACCAGAAGAGTTGCGGAGCGATAGCCCTTCCGACTGCCGTGAAACGCGAGTCCGAAAGTCCACATAAAAGGTTAGACCTGAGGGTACTTTTCTTATTATTTCCATCTATCTTTTTAATTGTTTTATTCATTTTTATCGCATGAGAGTCGCTTATTGGTGCATGATTATGGAATGAAGTATTTTGTGGCCCTTGAATAAAATGAAAAATGTGTCACCTCTTGTGGTATATAAGATGGAAACCCGGACATAAATTTCGTAGCCGATTCTGAATGGACGGTAGTATGATCTGTCCTCGGGATACAACTCCACGTACCACTTGAGTAAACGGCGCATATTTCATTTTATGTTGTTTTGATTTGTTTATTATTCGTTACTTGATTTCCGCATGTTTTGTTATGTAATGATGTGATCAAGCGCACGGGCTTAGTAAGTTGGATTAAAGGTCCCTTATTTTGAGGGGTTAAAATCCTTTACCACGATGCTTTGCCGCGCCGGTTGATGTATATTCTGTTGAATGTAAGATGTGTGTTCAATCGGGTATATGAAGTCCGATATTATTTATGTTATATTTTATATGCATGATGTGATCGAGCGCATGGGCTTAGTAAGTTGGATTAAAGGTCCCCTATTTTCAGGGGTTAAAATCTTTTACCACGATGCTTTGCCGCGCCGGTTGACGTATATTCGGTTGAATGTAAGATGTGTTCAATCGGGTCTACGAAGTCCGATATTATTTATGTTATTTTTTATATGCATGATGTGATCGAGTGCATGGGCTTAGTAAGTTGGATTAAAGGTCCCCTATTTTGAGGGGTTAAAACCCTTTACCACGATGCTTCGTCGCGCCGATTGATGTATATTCGGTTGAATGTAAGATGTGTTCAATCAGGTATACGAAGTCCGATATCATTGTCTTTACTTTTTTTATATATGTATTGTGTTGATTGCGCATGGGCTTAGTAAGTGCGATTAAAGGTCCTCTATTTTGAGAGGTTAAAATCCTTTACCAAGATGCTTTGCCGCGCTTTTAGCCCGTTATTATTTATTAGATGTCATCTATTTATCCATTCATGTATGTGTCATGTTGTTTACTGCATTTTAGAGGTCGTTGCTGTAACCCCGTTCGAACGCGTTTCAGAACGCCACACGAACGCATGTTTTCTGTCTGGTCCCGTTCGAACGCGTTATCAAACGCTATACGAACACGAACCTTCTGTTTACCGTTCGAACGTATATACGAATGCCGTACGAACACCCACGGTAAACAGGTCTTCCTGCATCACATCACGACATGTCTATCTTAGCATATAGTTATCTCTTTTTACCTTATGCATTTGTATTACCTCTTTAGTTATCTATTTTTATTATGCGCTTAAGTGTCTTTCCCTAATATGCATGCTTGTATGAATGCTATGTGTTTGCGCTTCGGTGCTTACCAATGTGAGATTGTATGTCTTCTGTATGTCAATATATCTTTATGCATGAATTCAGACATAGATTATATACAAATATGTTGTATGCAAACATGAAAAATATGTTATATGTAAACTTAGGTATGAGCTTTGTACCTATGCATGCGAACTTATGAGTAAATTATCCTTGGAAATATGTTGCTTAGGCTTGGTAAGATTATTGCACAAATCATTTTATTACAAGTGGCATAAGTAGGGGACCATTCCGAACCCAACGGTTTGAGGTCTTCCCTTGCGAGGGGTGAGTGCGGCCTTAAATTTTTGTCCCGGTTCACACCGGGTGGAGACTCTATTATTCTCTGGTTTAGTCCCCTGTGGGCTACTCCATACTCCCAACCGGGCCGCGAGCTCAGAACAGCATGCGTCGCCCAGTTCCTGTGTCCCACAGTGTCCTCAGTTGATTTCTTGAATAGAGCTCCCTCAGCTGCTGCATCAACCACAGTCCTATTCGAACCATTTAGCCCATTATAAAACAACTGAATCTGGACCCAGTCTGCATAATCATGTTGTGGGCATCTTCGTAGTAGATCCTTAAAGTGCTCTCATGCCTCATATAAAGTCTCAGTCTCCAGCTGCTTAAATACTAATTTCTGCCCTTAGCTGAGCTGATTTAGCTGGTGGAAAAAATCTCCCAAGAAATTTTGTGGCCATATCCTATCATGTCATGATACTCCCCATATGTATTGATTGAAGCCAATCCCACGCTTTATCCCGTAAAGAGAATGAGAATAAGCGTAGCCTGGTAGCCTCTTTACTCACGCCATTCATCTTTATGGTATCTGCGATCTCCAGGAATATCCTTAAGTGCAGGTTGGGATCCTCTACAGCTGAACCCCCAAACTGATTTCTTTGTACCATGTTGATCAATGCAGGTTTTAGTTCAAAATTGTTGGCGTTGATTGGTTGATGGGCAATCCCAGAATAAGTATCATCAATGACCGGCTTGAAGTGATCTCTGAATACCACATAACGTGGGTTGTTCTCTCTGTTTTCAGCCACCATTGCTTCTTTTTCAATTTTTATTTCTTTCCTTAGTCTCCTCGTTGTTCTTTCTATTTCGGGATCAAATAGGAGCGAGTCGAGACTTGTGGATCTTCGCATTCACTGAAGCACCAAAAGAAAAAAAATAAATAATCAAATAAAAACTAAACAAAAAATAAATAAAAAATTAAAAATAAACTAAAAATAAAAATAAAAATCTAAATTAAAGCTAAGATTACTTGGTAATAGTATTAATGTGAATTAAACAAACAATCCCCGGCAACGGCGCTAAAAACTTGTTGTGATATTTTATATCGTACCGCAAGTGTATGATGTCAAGTTTAATATAAATTAGTGAAAGAGTGTCGAACCCCAAAGATTGTGTTTTAAACCGCACTAAATACTACAATTGATAATCCTAACTTTATTTAGAAAATAAATAATAAAGATTTAACTAGATAAATAATATATAAAACTATTTAGATATGAGGAACTAATACGATAGAGATTCTAGAGTTTGATTTCACCTAGCTTTCCCCTATGTATTTGTCATGCCAATTAATCATTGTTCAATTATATTGTTTATAAATCAAGAATCCTAGAGTATTCACTCCCTCTCTCGAGTAACAGTGAAAATATTATCAACTACAGATTTCGATATCTCTATAAATTTCTAGTAATTAACAACTCATTACGTCTAGTGACTTTATGTTAATGACTTCAAAGGAACTATAGATTCTCTCGAATTCTATAAAATCCTAGGTTATATTCTCTAGATATTATTCAAAATCCCTTATCTCGAGTGATAGATTCTAAACATTCATCATCTTAATTTGTGGCCAGCAAACAAGAAGCATTAAACTCAAAAGAATATAAATAAACTGAATAAAACTTCATAACAAAATTGACAAACATTACAAGGTTCAAACATCAGTTACATCATTCTCCATAATTTAGGATTTAGTTCATGACTAAAGATAAAAACAATAATAATAAGGTCATGAATCTAATGGAAATCATTAGAATTCTAATAAAGAAACAAGAAGATAAAACTCGAATTGGAGCTCTTCCTCTTCGGACGTCACCGCCTTCGTCCCAAACTTATCGCTCTTTAATTCGCCTCCTTGGATCTCTCTAAAATAAGTGTTTTTGTGTTTTGTGATGCGTATTAGCCTTATCCTTTCAGTCTTGGACAAAACTATCTATTTATAATAAAGCCTTGGGGTCCTTCTGCGCTAGCTTTTCGGCGCTGCGGCAGCAAGACGTTGGGCGCCGCGGCGCCAGTGATTCTTTTCACTGGTCGCGTGTCTTGAATCTCTGCTCTTCCCGCGTGCTTCCTATGCGTCCGTATGGTCCCAAAACACATATAAATGCCCCAAGATCCATGTATCAATGTTTCCTATAAATAAAACATAAAAGAACTACAAAATACATTAAATGATACGGAAACTAACAAAATAGTAAGCTAAGAATGCATGAATAAGTAGGTAAAAACCATACTTATCAATTCCATTTCATCATGCATTGCATGTAGCCATTTTTCTTTATCTTTATGAGATACAGGTTCGTTGAAAGTTTTCGGCTCCCCTTCGTCAATAAGCAGAATGTATTCTGATCTTGAGTATTTGGATGATGGAATTCGGCCTCGCTCAGATCTTCGTATTGGAAGTTCACTGAATTCTGGTTGTTTGTTGTCATCCAGATCTGTGGATGATCCTGTAGCCTTTGATGGAGCAGGTTGCAGCTCCCCCTGCTCAACCATACCTTCCTCCTTCGGTTCTGCTTCTGGCATGTCTTGCAACTCATCATTATCTGTGGCCACTCGTGTTGGTGCTGGGGTTGTGTCTGATTTGCATCGACTTTGTCGGCACTAAATTTAGAAGACATCTTGGGCTTTTCAATGTCTTCTATTGTCTGGTCTTTAAGAAACACTACATCCCTGCTTCTGATGACATTATTTTCCTTCGGGTCCCATAACCTATATCCAAATTCCTCGTCTCCATATTCTATAAGGATGCATGGAGTAGTCCTTGCATCTAGCTTCTGCCTGAGCTCCTTGAATACGTGTGCAAAGGCTAAACAGCTGAATGTTCTAAGGTGAGAATATGAGGAATTCTTACCAGACCACACTTTCTCCGGAATCTCAAAATTTAAAGGTACAGATGGTGATCTGTTGATCAGGTAGTAGGCGGCACAAACAGCTTCTCCCCAGAATGGATTTGATAGCTTAGCTATGCTGATCATGCCTCTGACTTTCTCCATAATTGTGTGGTTCATTCTCTCAGCGACACCATTATGTTGTGGGGTGTGTGGAACAATCCTTTCGTGTCGAATGCAGTGAATTCCACAATAGGCATCGAACTCCCTGGAAGTGTACACGCCTCCATTGTCTATGTGAAGGCACTTCAGTTTCTTCCCTGTTTCACGTTCGACTATGGCATGAAACAGTTTGAAATAGTCCAGGACCTGATCCTTTATTTTCAGAAAATACACTTATACCTTCCGAGATGCATCGTCAGAAAATATTTTAATTACCACATAGTGAATTAACCTCCAAGGGACCACAAACATCAGAGTACACTAGATTGAGTAACTCTGATCTACTTGTAGAAGAGAAATTGAAAGAGACTCTATGTTGTTTACCGAATAGACAATGGTTGCAAGGATCTAAAGCATCATTCTTGGAGATAGTGATTAGATCCTTCTTGGTCAAGGTAGACAACCCTCTTTCACTCATGTGACCGAGTCTCTGGTGCCACAGATTTTAAGAAGCCTTATGTTCAGCTTCATTGAGGCTTTCTGCACATATCTTCACTTGAGTCTTGTATAAAATTCCACTAATATGTCATCGGGCGATGACCATGACACCTTTTATCATTCTCCAAGTGCCATTGCTAAAGTGGCTAGCATAGCCCTGTTTGTCAAGGGCTACCCCGAGAGTAAATTGAGCCGATTTATGGAACATGTTTTACCTCCTTCAGGGTTATTATATAATTTGTATTTATCCGCAACTGAATTTCACCAATTCCAACTATCTG
The DNA here is from genome assembly GCA_019454045.1 of Zanthoxylum bungeanum. Taxonomy (NCBI): domain Eukaryota; kingdom Viridiplantae; phylum Streptophyta; class Magnoliopsida; order Sapindales; family Rutaceae; genus Zanthoxylum; species Zanthoxylum bungeanum. The sequence continues at coordinate 38,462 of SKCR01053271.1, read as the reverse complement.
ATAAGAACTGGTATTTCCCATCTTCACTGCTCCAAAATCTTATGCTTTGTATGTTATGAAGAATTCCTTGTGAGGGGTGACGTGCAGCATCCTACCACCCATTCAACATCTTGTGTTGCGGTGTGAAGGCATGCTTCTTCCTGGCTGGAGCAAATAGCTACATCTCCTGAGGTAACTACTAGTGTCTCCGTAATATTTTTCTTCGACTGAGAATTGCCTTGATCCTGCTCTCGTTATAGCTTTCAGCAATTTTTCTTTAAGTGTCCTTCTGTACCACAGTGGAAGCACTTGTATGTAGGCTTTCTCCGTCTGTGGATTGGCCTATACTTTTGTTTCTGTCTCTCATTCTACCTTGATTTTTATCTTGTTGTCTTCCTTGATTCTCCATGACAAGGGCTTGTGTCTGGCCTGTACCCACGTCTTTTCTTCTGGCCTCCTCATTTGACAGGGTATTTTTACCATAGGCATGGTAAGTTTGCCTCCTAGAGCCGAATTGCTGAGAGTAACCACCAATGTTTCCCAGCTATCATGAAGATAACTGAGTTGTAAGATGGCTTGAACTTCATCTCCCAGTTGCATGTCTACTCCAAACAACTGGTTCACCAGGCTCTGGACCTCATGGGTGTTCTGCAATAGAAGTTCCACTTTGTAGCTTCAGGATCACCTAAAGCCTCATTTTAATGCTTTATTTTGAGCTATTTTGGCCTGAATCATGTCTTCCAGCTTTATCCATATTTCGCAAGCATCTGTATCCTGTGCTACGTGGTGGAAGACACTGTGGCCGATCCATTATCTAATCTGACCCATAGTTCTGTTTTTGAGTTTATTAAAGTCATACTCTTTAATAGATTCTGGTCTCACTCCTTTCACCTCGATAACATCATACAAATCTTTACAGTGTAAATAATCTATCATCCGAGGCCTCCAGAGGGAGTACTGGTTGCTGTTAGCTTGATCATCGCACCAGAAGAAGAATATTCCATTTCCATTTTAAGTTTAAAGTCTAAAATGAAAATATGATAAAATTGGGGATGATTTTCACAAATTGGAGGTCACTGTTGCGTCCGAAATGTCGAAAATGGTGGATTAGACACTTTGTAGGTCCAAATCCGATTTAAGAACCGATTTTTAAATTTCTAAAACTTCTGGGGCTAAAATGTAAATTTCAAAGACTTCAGGGGGCTCTGTGAAATTTACCTGGGTTGCTTACGTGGATGACACATGGCTGCTAACGTGGTAAAAGTGGGACTGTCTTGCTGATGTGGCGGACACGTGTTGGATGACGTGGCACTGACTGTGTACAGACGTGGCGCTGACTGTTCGCTGATGTGTCGCTGACTGTGCGTTGACGTGTGCTGAGGTGGCGGACACGTCAGCGTCTTCAACCTCTGGAAGCACATGAAGCGCGTGGATGAGAGTGCGTGTCACTCATCGGCTCGTGTGGCTCCCTTAGACCTCCGTTCGATTATCGAAAAATACCATCGTGCTCGTCTTGATGTGAACTAGTTGATGGTATGCTCAAAGTTGATTTTTGACAACTTTCCCGAAACCTGAATTTCCAACCGAGTTCCGTTTTGTGGTTTTACTACCTGATGAGTGGTATTTATATCACTATTTCCCACTCATTTAACCTAAGATTTTGTATAGTTTCTTGAGTTTTGTGAACGTTTTGATGTGTTTTGTGTAATTTTGTAGATAAATAAAGTTTCAGGACATTCTGGAGGTGATTTGGGCCAAAACAGTGAAAATTGGACAAAAAGGACATTTCAGTAAATTATCAGCGTCGCGACGCCAAGACCTTCCGCGTCGCGACGCCTAAAATGCGGCGAACAGTGCTAACGTGCGCCGGGTCCACAAATCAGACTAAGAAAAGTTTGACTTTGCTAAAATGCTCCGTGCCATGTGTCACCATCACAGCCGATCTGCTAACATACACTGTGCCACGTGTCAGCATCCTACGGTGCCGACAGTCATCATCGCCACATGTGCCACGTGGCATCCTACGTGTCTCCATGTCATCAGCCACGTCAGGAAGTCAACAAGTCAACATTGCCACCTCACCGCCACGTCATCATCAGCCAATCAGGAAGTGCCACATGTCAGAATCCTAGGGTGCCTACAGTCTCTTTCCCACGTGTCGCCACGTCATCGCCACCTCACCGCCACGTCAGCGCCACGTCAGCATCAATAATTGAGTATCTAATCCTTATCTGACACGTGGCGGATAAGAATCTCATCGACCAATCAGAAGCTGCCACGTGTCACAATAATTGAAGCCCAACCATCGCGCCACATGTCACCTTATCAGCTTATCCAGAATCTTCAAACAGATTAACCAGAGCTTGCCACGTCGACAAAAGCTGGCGTAGCGACGCTGAGGACCCTGGCGTCGCGACGCTGGAAGCCTACCGAGGCCTATAAATTGAGCTCGAGATTTCAGATTCAGTGCACCACTCTCTCTCTTATATTCTATCTAAAGATAGAGTTTCTTCTCTACTTTCTTTTAATTTTTAATTTTAGTTTTTTTAGTTTTGTAATTAATTTTAATTACGTTTTGTTAATATAGTAATTTAATTTTTACTTTTTACTTTTTACAGTTTTTATTATTTTATGAGGAGGTAACTCCCCCAGCTAGGGTGAAAGGTAATTCTTTTACTGTTACTATTTAGATTAATCTCCCTTAAAAATATATATTCACTATTTAAAATATTGACTTAAAAAGGATACCGCCAGATTGGTCGGTTGGTAATTCATTTTAATCTGGTTTAAACCTGACTAATAAAGGATACCGCCAGATTGGTCGGTTGGTAATTTAATTTTTTGGTTCCGCCTTTATGGCTGGTTGGACTTAATTTGACTTAATCAGGTTACCGCCTATATGGCTGGTTGGAAAAAGAATCACAAGTTTATATATTATTTTATGGGAGATATCTAAATTAGTAGTAGTAAAAGTAATTCCTTTTACCTTAGCAATTTTATTTTATTGTAATTCACTTTTCAGTATTTACTTTACCGCATTTTTACTTTATGTCTTTTATTTTCAAGTTTTTACTAGCCTTAGTTATGTATTGTAACTAAATTAGTTATCTAGGGTTGTGATGACTCTTAATATCACCGTTTTATAAAGGGTTAATTATAGCTTGGGTAATATAAAGATTATTTATTGAGTCTTAATCTTAATGCTTTTTCATTAACTGGCCATTAATAAAATTGATCTGGTAAATCTAAAATGAACTAGACATAGGGATTTTAGGTTTCAGCCTTAGACTCAATAGCCCACGATCTTCCTTGAGGATAGATAACCCTTTAATAGATTTCCTTACAGGATAGGAATATACCTGTCGGGCGGGGGTAGCCATAATTGGAACTTAAACTTAATGAATCCAGATAATTTGGTTTACATAGACATATGGTTCAATTGGGTTAAACTGGGTATTTGTGTCTGACCATCGACAGAGGCTTACACATAATTTAATGTTCCAGGTTAATGAATCAATATATTACCCAACTTTAAGATAACCACTTCATCTTTAAAATGATATTGGAAGAAATCACAACCCTAGATAGTTTTTAATATTGAATTTTCTTAAAACCTATTTTCGACAATTTTATTTACTTGCTTTTAAATTTAGATCGTCACCATTTCAAATCAATCAATCAACCTGTTAGATACTAGTAATCATTTGACCTCATAAAATTAATAGATTAGATATTAAGTCCTTGGGATCGATATTTTTATACTACTTGAACGATACGTGCGCTTGCGTTATACGTGTGGTTTACGTCGGTCAAGTTTTTGGCGCCGTTGCCGGGGACTTATTTATCTTTTACTATTAGTTTAGGGGTTAGATACGTTACTTGTATCTAATTTCTTTTTACTTATTGTTTTTGTTTTCTTGTGTTTCAGGTTCTCAGAAACTACATGAGACGAACCAGAAGCTTTGAACTCCGACCGTGACCCGGAATTGAAAGAACCATCAAACAGTTGAGAAGGGAAAGGCGAGAAAGCCAAGAAGCTTTAGTCAACATGGAACCTGAACCTTTGAACGTTGCACCACCAATTCCCATTCGAGACAGAACCATTCCGGTGGTTGACAGACTCATTTCTTGTATTGTACTTCCTCCCTTACCAGCAAATGCGGGTGACATCAAAACATGCATTCAGATGATTCAGCAGTTAGTGCAGTTGGGGGGAAATGCAACTGAAGATCCTAATGCCCACACCACCACTTTTCTTGGAAGTTTGCGGTACTTTCGATTACAACCGAGCAGCTGAAGAAGCAATGAGACTGCGAGTTTTTCCATACTCCTGAAGGACAGAGCTAAAGCTTGGCTACATTCACTACCAGCAGGTTCTATCACAACTTGGAACACTCTAGCCACCAAATTCCTTGCAAAATACTTTCCACCAGCCAGAACTGCAAAGTTAAGGAATGACATCACATCCTTCATGCAACAAGATTCAGAATCCCTTGCGAAGCTTGGGAAAGATTCAAAGATTTACTTCGGAAATGTCCTCATCATGAGATCGCAAAGTGGCTACAAGTTCAGACCTTCTACAATGGACTTTCTGGAATAATGAGAACCACAATCGATGCTGCTACTGGAGGAGCCTGATGGCAAAAGGAGAAGATCAAGCCTGGGACCTAATCGAAGAAATGGCCAACAACAATTCTTTATGGCCAACAGAAAGGAGCATGATCCAAAGAATTGCAGGAATTTATGAAAGTGGAGCCAATACAGCAGTCACAAGCAAAGCTAGATCAGATATGCAAATTTATGGAGACTCTTACCACTGGATCCACAAGTTCACCATATGGAGGAGCACCAAAGTCGAACCAACTTCAAGAAACGGTGAATTATGTCAACAATTTCAACAGACAGGGGAACAATCCATATTCCAACACCTACAACCCAGGGTGGAGGAATCATCCTAATTTTGCATGGAGCAACAATTCAGGTCAACAACAGAACTATCCACCACCTGAATTCCAACAACAGAAAAAAGCCAGGAGCAGGCAAATGAACCAGGAATAACAGAAGTGTGACCTACTTGAAAAAGATGAAGCAAAACACGACTCTCAAGCAGCAAGATATGATGCTATATTTCAAAGCCATTCAGGCTCTATCAAAGCACTAGAGAATCAAATCGGACAACTAGCCAATGCTCAGAGTTACAGACCGCCAGGTACCCTTCCTAGCAATACAGAGCCAAATCCAAGGAACATGGGGAATGAGCAATGTCATGCCATCATGTTAAAAAGCGGTACTGAAATCAACAAAGATGTTGGAGCCAAAACAGCTGCTGAGGAAGTTCTAAAAGAAACAAAGCAACAGATGGAGGAAAAAGAAGCAAAGGAAAAAGAACAGATCACTCCACCTCCACCTTTTCCTCAACGTCTTCAGAAGAACAAATTGGACAAGAAGTTTTCTCGGTTCCTGAAGATCTTCAAAAAGCTGCATATCAACATTCCATTTGCAGAAGCCTTGGAACAAATGCCCACCTATGCCAAATTCATGAAAGATATTCTTTCACGAAAACGGAGATTGGGAGATTATGAGACAGTAGCATTAACAGAAGAATGCAGTGCCATCATTCAGAGGAAACTTCCCCCGAAGTTGAAAGATCCTGGCAGTTTCACTGTTCCTTGCGTCATAGGAGAACATAACTTTGGTAAAGCTTTGTGTGATTTAGGTGCGAGTGTTAACTTGATGCCTTTTTCTATTTTCAGGAAATTACAGATTGGAGAAACAATGCCAACTTCAGTCTCACTACAACTTGCCGATAGAACGCTCGTATTTCCGAGAGGCGTAGTTGAGGATGTGCTGGTCAAGGTTGACAAATTCATTTTCCCAGCAGATTTTTTGTCCTTGATATGGAAGAAGACGCAGACGTGACAATCATCCTCGGGAGACCATTCTTGGCTACAGGTCGAACCATTATTGATGTACAAAAAGAACTAACCATGAGGGTACAGGACCAAGAAGTAACATTTAATGTTTTCAAGGCCATGAATTTCCCAGATGATGAAAAGAAGGAGGAATGTTTCAAACTCGATGTGATACACAGTACCATTCAGAACTCTAATGCAATGCAAAGTTCTACTGTCAAACTTAAAACATGTCAATTGCCTGTGGAGCCTAAGATAAAGCGTCTTTTGTACTGAAGAAGCCAATTCTTGCACTACAAGCAACAGAAGAGAAAAAGTTCCACCAACTCAACGAATTGGAGGAATTTCACAATCAGCCTTTTGAGGATGCGAAATTGTACAAAGAAAAGGGCAAGAAAAGACATGATGAGAAGTTAGTGCGCATACAACTGGAACCAGGGCAGAAGGTACTGTTAAACAAATCAAGGTTGAAATTCTTCCCATGGAAGCCAAAATCACGGTGGTCAGGTCCATTTGTGATCACCAAAGTTTTACCAAATAGAGCCGTTGAGATACATAATCCTGACGCTAACAAAACTTTCAAGGTTAAAAACAAGCGTGTCAAGCACTACTGGGGAGAATCATTTGGGCGACAAAAAGAAAGTGTTACACTTTCAGATCCAGCTTAATGTTCGAGAAGCCAAGTCTGGCTGACGACTTTAAACTTAGCGCTAGCAGGGAGGCAACCCATGCAATTTGTGTATATATTATGATTTGGTGTGATTTATTTTTGTGTGTTTAATTTTTGCAGGTTTAGTCATTTCAAGATAGAAGAAGCTATCGCAAATCTTCACAAGCAATTTCCTTCTCTCCCTCAAAAATCTCTGATGAAAGTTTACAAAGCTCGCTTAGAACGAATGAGATTACTGATGATCAAAGGTATTCCTACTGACATTCGTTGGATTACTGAAGCACGGGTCCGATTGGCAGGTGAGTTTTCTGACTCTTTTATTTCACATCTGTCTGGCTTAGGAAAGAGCACATATGCTAAGAAGAGAAGAGCCAAAAGAATGTGTGTTTGTTATAAATGTGCTCGCATATTTTGTAATACTCGTTGTCGTTCTTTAGGATTGGTGTCTGATAACCGCGAAGATAAGATTAACTCCATTAGGGATGGCTTGAGTAAGGAGTCTTTGGATGACATATCTAAAACTCTTGAGACGCATCCCAGTGGATGTGTGTATCATGAAATTCGCATGTTATATGCACAATTCCAAAAGGAAAGACAACTATTAAGTCTCGGGAATCTGACTCAAAAAGACCCTGTTTGCCAATTTATAAGAAAATTGGATGGGAAGCTTGTCCCTGACGCATAGACGTCAATCAAGCCGTTACTTTTCTTGCAAATATTATATCTCTTTGTCTTTTCTTAATAATTGTGATTTGTTTTTGTTGTTTTATTTATTTTCTCCGACAGGATCCAGACCTTTTTGACTATCACGATATTATTCGCTACTAATCGTCCTCTGGAAGATACTTGTGCTATTTTTACTCACCCTTTTCAGGTACTATAAATTCAGCCCGTCATTGCACTTATGAAGGCATCCAGAGTTGAGAAAGAAATACATAAAAAAAAATGGAAGCCACTTCAAGAAGACGAGTTGAAAATATTTGCGTGTTTTGCGGTAGTAGAGTTGGTACTAAGCCACAATACGTAGAAGCAGCACAGGAATTGGGTCGAATCTTAGCTGCAATGAATATGCACTTAATATATGGCGGAGGCAATCTTGGACTTATGGGGATCGTTTCAAAGGCTGTACAGGAAAGAGGCAGTCACGTTTTGGGAATCATCCCAAAACCCTTGGCAGAGGCAAATCTTATTGGATCATCAAACAGAGAGGAACTGATCGTGCCAGGTATGTCTGAACGACTGGTAGAAATGATTAACCGTGCTGATGCTTTTATCGCTTTGCCAGGTGGCTTGGGCACATTGGAGGAAATATTTATAGTTCTATCTTGGGCGAACTTGAACATACACCAGAAACCGCTTGGACTGTTTAATGTTGATGGATTTTATGATTTTCTTTGTGTGTTTCTTGATGATGCTCGAAGAAATGGGTTCGTGTCAAAACCTTTGAAAGAACTCCTCTTCACTGCCAGAACTGCTCCGGATCTAATAGACCAACTCATAGCCTATGAACCACAAGTTGACCCTATCCTTTCAAAGATAAATTGGTCCGAGGACGATCGTGGTAAGAGGCGTCGGATTAATCTGGATCTTAACCTTTAATTTCCTGTAGATTTTCAGCTAACCAGGTACGACCTTCTTAACTCTCCTTTTACTGTTTAAGACATTGGGGACAATGTCTCATTTAGGTTTGGGGGAGGGAATTAGTTGATCAGTACTTTGTTTTTTTTAGTTTGTGTGTTGTTTTTAATTTTAGGCCAAAATTTTTTTGATCAGTACTTTGTTTTTAGTTTGTGTGTTGTTTTTAATTTTAGGCCAAAATTTTTCGAAAAATACAAAAAAATTGAAAAATTTTCAAAAAATTACAAAAATATTTTGTGTTTTTATTTTGACTAAAAAGGTGAAATTAGTAAGAAATAGCTGAGTAAGGAGTTTCCACTCCTGAGACGTATCTAAAACCATTTTTGAAACAAGTTAATTTTTGTTTATTTCATTTTGAATTATTTAATTTGTGAATTCTCCATAAAACGGACTAAAATGGGTCTTTATATGCTCAGTTGACAGGTATTATCAACATATATAGTAACATACTGTAAGGGTGTTTTAACACCTGGTGCCCTAAAACCAACTGGTTTGGGAGTCACTGGCCCAAAGCTCGCTTCATGGATCAAAGATGCTGCAAAAATATATATATCTGAAGTCTGAGTAATTAAGTCCGTAGGGGTGTCTTAACACCTGGTGCCCTAAAGCCAACTGGTTTGGGAGCCACCGACCCAACACTCGTTACATAGATGGAAGATATTGTATATAAATAAAAAAAATAGAAAAAAAAAATCAAAGAAAAAATCAGAAAAATTATTCCATTGCTACCAAAAGGTGTGAAATCTGATAGAACTTTAGGACAAAAATATTACTCTCTTATCAACTGCAATTATGACTGTTGTGGGCAAAAATGAGTTGATTAATATCTTGTTGGATGTGTATATGAAGAATGGTAAAAATAATCGGAGAATTTACTTATTCGGTAATTTAGAATGAAACAAAACAATTAGTAACTTGGAGTAGAAGTTTCACCTGATTAGTCACTAACATCTTTATTCTCTTTTCGCTTGTCTTTTTATTTTTGTGTGCATTAGTTTTATTACTTGTTTTCTTTTGTAAAATGTTTGTGGGTATCATTGCTGTAAACCCTCACGAGACTATAACTCGTCTACTAGGGACACATAGGGGTTTAAAGGCTTGTTGCATATGCTAAATGCAACCGTGATCCCTACGAAAGTGGTTTAGTTAATTTATTTATGTTATTTTACTCTATGTTTTGCTCGAGGACTAGCAAAATGTTAGGTTTGGGGGTGTGATGAGTGGTATTTATATCACTATTTCCCACTCATTTAACCTAATATTTTGTATAGTTTCTTGAGTTTTGTGAACGTTTTGATGTGTTTTGTGTTATTTTGAAGATAAATAAAGTTTCAGGACATTCTGGAGGTGATTTGGGCCAAAATAGTGAAAATTGGACAAAAAGGACATTTCAGTAAATTGTCAGCGTCGCGACGCCAAGACCTTCCGCGTCGCGAAGGCCTAAAATGCGCCGAACAGTGCTAACGTGCGCCGGGTCCACAAATCAGAATCTAAGAAAAGTTTGACTTTGCTAAAATGCGCTGTGCCACATGTCACCATCACAGCCGATCTGCTAACAGGCACCGTGCCACGTGTCAGCATCCTACGGTGCCGACAGTCATCATCGCCACGTGTGCCACGTGGCATCCTACGTGTCTCCATGTCATCAGCCACGTCAGGAAGTCAACAAGTCAACATTGCCACCTCACCGCCACGTCATCATCAGCCAATCAGGAAGTGCCACGTGTCAGAATCCTACGGTGCCGACAGTCTCTTTCCCACGTGTCGCCACATCATCGCCACCTCACCGCCACGTCAGCATCAATCATTGAGTATCTAATCCTTATCTGACACGTGGCGGATAAGAATCTCATCGACCAATCAAAAGCTGCCACGTGTCACAATAATTGAAGCCCAACCATCGCGCCACGTGTCACCTTATCAGCTTATCCAGAATCTTCAAACAGATAAACCAGAGCTTGCCACGTCGACAAAAGCTAGTGTAGCGACGCTGAGGGCCCTGGCGTCGCGACGCTGGAAGCCTACTGAGGCCTATAAATTGAGCTCGAGATTTCAGATTTTAGTGCACCACTCTCTCTCTTATATTCTATCTAAAGAGAGAGTTTCTCTCTCTACTTTCTTTTAATTTTTAGTTTTTTAGTTTTTTTAGTTTTGTAATTAATTTTAATTACGTTTTGTTAATATAGTAATTTAATTTTTACTTTTTACTTTTTACAGTTTTTATTATTTACCATGAGGAGGTAACTCCCCCAGCTAGGGTGAAAGGTAATTCTTTTACTGTTACTATTTAGATTAATCTCCCTTAAAAATAATATATTCACTATTTAAAATATTGACTTAAAAAGGATACCGCCAGATTGGTCGGTTGGTAATTCATTTTAATCTGGTTTAAACCTGACTAATAAAGGATACCGCCAGATTGGTCGGTTGGTAATTTAATTTTGGTTCCGCCTTTATGGCTGGTTGGACTTAATTTGACTTAATCAGGTTACCGCCTATATGGCTGGTTGGAAAAAGAATCACAAGTTTATATATTATTTTATGGGAGATCTAAATTAGTAGTAGTAAAAGTAATTCCTTTTACCTTATCAATTTATTTTATTGTAATTCACTTTTCAGTATTTACTTTACCGCATTTTTACTTTATGTCTTTTATTTTCAAGTTTTTATTAGCCCTAGTTATGTGTTGTAACTAAATTAGTTATCTGGGGTTGTGATGACTTTTAATATCACCGTTTTATAAGGGGAAATTATAGCTTGGGTAATATAAGATTTATTTATTGAGTCTTAATCTTAATGCTTTTTCATTAACTGGCCATTAATAAAATTGATCTGGTAAATCTAAAATGAACTAGACATAGGGATTTTAGGTTTCAGCCTTAGACTCAATAGCCCACGATCTTCCTTGAGGATAGATAACCCTTTAATAGATTTCCTTACAGGATAGGAATATACCTGTCGGGCGGGGGTAGCCATGATTGGAACTTAAACTTAATGAATCCAGATAATTTGGTTGACATAGACATATGGTTCTATTGGGTTAAACTGGGTATTTGTGTCTGACCATCGACAGAGGCTTACACATAATTTAGTGTTCCAGGTTAATGAATCAATATATTACCCAACTTTAAGATAACCACTTCATCTTTAAAATGATATTGGAAGAAATCACAACCCTAGATAGTTTTTAATATTGAATTTTCTTAAAACCTATTTTCGACAATTTTATTTACTTGCTTTTAAATTTAGAATCGTCACCATTTCAAATCAATCAATCAACCTGTTAGATACTAGTAATCATTTGACCTCATAAAATTAATAGATTAGATATTAAGTCCTCGTGGGATCGATATTTTTATACTACTTGAACGATACGTGCGCTTGCGTTATACATGTGTGTTTACGCCGGTCACTACCCCAATTTATAACCACTTGTTGTGATTCTCTGGTAACTCTAGAGTGTTTTTGAAGAAAAAACCAAATCTCTAATACTTATAAGAATAGATTATAAGGTGTTTAAACTTTACAAAAAACCTTCACTCTCTAACACTCTACCAAGCTTTCTACACTTGAAGCTTGCTAATTTGGGATGCTCTAAGCTCAAGAATGAGCTCTGTATTTATAGCATTCATCAAGCCCAAAATTTCAACAAAACTACAGTGATCCTGTCACGACCCCCTCCCTAGAGCAGGCCCAACCCTAGAAAGAGGTTTGCTGACTTCTTTAGCTCGAACATTCTATATGTCAACCAACCATTTAAATACACACAACTATTACATCATAAATTACAAATCCATGAATTGTACACAGTTTTTAAGGTTTACAACACAAGTCTTAAAAAAAATGCAAATGATGACTCAAATGTCTAGACCAACCCGAAAATACAATTGTGGCACGTGGATCAAATCTGGTACTGCTACTGCTATGCTTGCGGACTACCTGGAATGTTTGGGAAAAGGGGAGTGAGCTTAAAAAGTTCAGCAAGTAAAGCACTCATATTATCAACATGACATCACTAACAAAATAGGGACATATATATATATATAATATAATATAATAATATAATATATGAAAATAGCATATACTATAATATCATCTCAACAATCATCCCACAATAATACAAACATCCATCAAACATGGTTGCTAATCCGGGTCCAGTATAATAGTGGATTGAAACTAATGAGAGAGTACCTCATCACAACTCCCAAGGTTTCCCACCATATCAAAGCCAATGGGAGAGTACCTAATCACAACTCCCAAGGTTTTCCATCATATCATCCCGCGTAATGTATCATCATATCTCATCTCATCTGTGACCAATATCATACAAAATCCGGCACCATAACACAACAACACACATCATCCAATACAATCACATCTCGCATCCAATCCATTAATCTCATCTCAATAATCATGAATTCATTTTTCTTATGCTTTCAACTAACCAATGTTTATATCTCCACAAAATATATTTATACCAACATATTTATATAGACTTTCACGACAACCATCAATCATCAAACAATTATGTTAAGGGGATCAATGTGCATTGTACTTACCTCTATCCACGCAAAAGTCCTTAATATGTCTATATCCTCGCTAAGAATCTGAAAAATATAAATTTACGATCAGGTCCCTCAATTTTTCCAAAATTATGATTTTTACCCCTAAACTTTTTAAATTTCCATTTTAGCCCCTAAACTTTTCTAATATGTCCAAATAGTCCTAAAACTCTTAATTATTACTATTTAACACCTGAAAACCAGAATTTACAGAATTACCCCATTGATCATGCAAATATACAATTAAGTCCAAAACTTTCAATTTTTATCATATACACCCCCAAACGGTAATAATCACGTACCGAGCTCCAACGATCTCCAAATCTCTCAACGAAGAAGTCGCTAGTCAGCAAACATCTCAAGTATCACGACGATGGTGATGGTATGGGCTAAAACACGGCGGTTATCGACGATCGGTTAAACACTGATAACAACCGTATTTTACTCGTTTCTCAACAACCGAATGTCCGATTTGGGCAAACGAGGTGTCCAACTCGCGTATCTCGATGAAGGGAAAATTCTGGTCCATGAGGTGACATACACGCGCGGCGGCGCGTGGGCAGCAAGTCAACGGCGCGTGGAGGCGCGTCCGGTGGTTTCTCGGCGGCGGTCCGGAGGTAATGGATTCGTCTCGTCCAGGGGATGCTCCAGATGTGGTCACTTGCCGGAAATAGAGATCAGACGACGTCGAAAAGTCATTTTCTCTCACTGTCCATAAACTTTCTCTCTCTAGGATTGCTCCCTAAATTGCTCTTAGTTTATCTCTCTAAAACACTCCAAATTTGCTCACAATACTCTCTGGAAAAATATTCAAAGCAGTCTACACTCTCCACTCTTATGGAATTTAAAGGAAAAACAAAGGTGTGTGATGAGTGGGATGTTAGTGTGATGTTTTTGTTTGCTAATGATAATTAGGAGATATGCAAGGTGGTGATTAGTGTTTGTTTGCTAATGATAATTAGGAGACATGCAAGGTGGTGATTAGATGAGGTGTGGAAAGTTAAAACCAAGAGACAAATGGTTATGTAATTTACTTTCATAATTGAGATAAAGAAAGAGACGTATTATGTTACAATCTACCCTCCTTACAAAAATTTCGTCATCAAAATTTCTCAATCCTTAAATAGCTTTGGATATTTTTCTCTCATATCCTATTCCACTTCCCAAGTCGCCTCCTGAATGTGATGATTAGACCACATGACCTTTACTAGAGGAATACGTCTGGATCTCAACTCTTGAACCTTTCGATCTACGATCTTCACAGACTTTTCTTCAAAAGTTAGGTTCTCGCTCAACTCCACCGGTTGACTCTCCAAAATGTGAGAAGGGTCAGGTACATACTTCTTCAACACGGATATATGAAACACTTTATGAATCCTTTCTAATTCTGGTGGTAATGCCAGACGATATGTCACTTTGCCCACTCTCTCCAAAATCTCATAAGGACCGATATAGCGCGGTGACAACTTTCCCTTCCAGCCAAATCTCAAAACTCTTTTCCAAGGAGAGACTTTCAAAAAGACTTTATCCCCCACTTGGAACCCAATGTCTTTCCTCATTCTGTTGGCATAACTCTTCTGTCGACTCTGCACCTCTAACAGTCTAGCTCAGATAAGCCTGATTCTCTCTGACGTCATATCTACCAAGTCTGAGCCATAAATATGTCTATCTCCAACCTCACCCCAACAAACAGGGGTCCTACATCTCCTCCCATACAAGGCCTCAAATGGAGCCATGCCGATACTAGCCTGAAAGCTATTATTGTAGGCAAACTCGATTAAATGCAAATGTTCATCCCAACTCCCAGTAAATGTCAAAACACATGATCTCAGTAAATCTTCTAATGTCTGAATAGTCTGCTCTGACTGGCCGTCGGTCTGAGGGTGGAATGCAGTACTCATAGAAATCTTTGATCCCATAGACTTTTGGAAACTCCGCCAAAAATGAGAAGTAAATCTGGCATCTCTATATGATACAATCGATAAGGGTACACCATGTAATCTAACAATCTGCTCCATATATAATTTAGCTAGTCTATCTGGTCCCCATGTAACTCGAATTGGCAGAAAATGAGCTGATTTAGACAATCGATCCACAATTACCAAAATTGCATCATAACCCTTCTGTGTCCTCGACATCCTTAATACAAAGTCCATCACAATATTTTCTTATGGCCATTCAGGTATATATAGAGGCTGGAGTAACCCGACTGGATGTTGATGTTATGCTTTAACCTGCTGACAAACCAAACACCGAGATACAAACTCTGAAACCTCTCTCTTCATTCCCAGCCACCAATAAGTCTTCTTCAGATTTTGATACATTTTGGTGCTCCCAGGATGCAAATTATAAGGAGCATCGTGGGCCTCATCCAAGATTTCCTGCTTGAGCGTTCCAGAATATGGTACCACTGTTGGTTTCTATGATTAGTCCCAAGATCATAATGAAAAAAGAAATGCGAATGAATAACGAAGAAGAGTGGCAGAAACACACTTACATCGATCGGTTTTGGATGCGTCAAACAATAAAACTTTTCCCCTCCAAGCAGTCCAAGATTCGGCCAAGGCAGTCCACAATGCTCCAAGCTTTGTTTTGTCTTTCCAAGCTCTTGAATAGGTTTCCCTAATCACCTTGTATGATCCCTTGAAGAGTGCTAGCCCTTATGATAAATTTTGCAACAAAATCTTATCAATTTTTCCCTTCAATTTCAGCCAAGAAATGGGAGAGAAAATTGCTTCACTGGTTTCGGCAATTTGGAGAGAGAGAGAGTGTTCTGTTTTTCAATTCTATTTTTGGCTTTAAAAACCGTATAATAGAATTGAAAAAACAATTACCAAATTTTGGTAAATGGTTTACAAAAAGTCAAAGCCATTTTGGCTCCAATTTTGCATTAATTGCCCACACCAAACTCCATCAAAAATAGTGACAACATGTCACTCACAAAAGGACTTTGACATCTATCACAAATAAATGATAAGTGATGTGACTCGCGATGTGACTTGTGGGCCCCGCTCGAATTCGAAATGCGAGTGGGCCCGCAAACACTTCCAGGTTCGGTTTCGCTAATTCTAAATTAACGAACTTCCATCGCGACGTAATTTAAATCGAATTTAATTAAATAATTATGCCTAGCAAAATTACTATTCATGTCGCTAACGAATTAATTCTAAATTAACTCGTTTGCCCGAATTAAAATCTAATTTTAATTTCGCGTCGAAATAGCTTATGATGAACTGTTTCTAAGTGTCGGGGAGAGATTGCAAGATCATATCTATGGTAATCTCAGCCTCTAAGACTATCCCCGTCTTAGCCAGCTCATCTATGTCAGCAATCATCTGTACCACATGGGACTCAACAGACATGCCTTCTGACATACGTGAACGGAAGAGTTTCTTTACTAACTCATATCTATGCGACCTTCGGTTAGATCGGTGAAGATCGTGCAACCTCGCTAACATGTTATAGGGATCCAAGTCCCTATTCTCTCGACGGAAATGCTAAGTCATAGCAGCAAGCATAATTGACTGAGCAGTTTCAAAATCATCGTTGTGAGTCTTCCAAAGCTCCAGCTCAAGTAGCTCATCAGGTTTGGGCTTAGGCCCAAGAGGTCTCTGTATAGTATATAGCAGCCTCTCGGCTCCAAGGACTATCCTTAGATTCATTTCCCAATCGGCAAAGTTCGTGCCCTTGAAGACATTTTCGCCCATGATAATGTCTCAGACATTTCTCTTTCCTGTCATCTTGATTACGATAGTCTAACTATCTAATCAACGATATATGGGTACAGTCTAACTGTTACAAGAAAAATAACATTATATTAGTCCAACTAATAAAATAATTTTGACGAAATAATGTGAAAGCGCGTAAAGCTAAGTATCTGAATGAAATTGAAAATTCAATGCTAGCCTCCCACTATTTTTCGGCGAGCCTCTAACCCTCTGTCGAGTACTCGGGAAACTCAGTTTCCTAGTGGGCTAGGATCCCGTTAAATAACACACAACCTTGACTTTGGCCAACAAGCTGTATGATATTTAACTAGGAAGATCTCGAAGATCAATTGGATCTAATCCAATTCCTAGATCCGGTAGGTGGACATCCAAGTCTGAAACATACATACAGTATATATGCCAATATATCCAATATATTTTCCTAACCTTTTTCCTTTGAATCAACTAAGCCTTGGCTGTGGCACAACAAGCTTAATGATTCCAGTTAAGCGGGACCCATTGACATGGAAAGCTTCGTAATCAATGTCGATGGACAAGAAGTGATCTTGACTTTGGCCAACAAATCACGACTTCGACAAGACACCGATATGGAACAAAACTCTCATGATTCAAACACATCCGTAATTGACAAAGGTCTTGACTTTGGCCAACAAACCAATGTCAACTTTGGATGTTGAGTAAGAATCACTCAACGGAAGGAAAAACGCTTAATATGATTTGAGGGTTTTTCGCGTAAATTGGCAACCAATTTATTATCTTTGTTAAGGTCTCATCATACACCCTTAAGCATGCTTCTAAAACATCATAAGGCGCAAAAAGTAAACTAATAACGATATACGGATGGATATTTAAACAGATTGTTCCTAGAACAAATCACTCCCTTTCCTCTCCCCGGCTAGCACTATTCTACTTCTACCCAATTACATAATACAATAATAGAAACCTCATTAACATTGAGGGGAATTAGGTGAGAAGAGAATACAAAGAATAATGAGAGATAAGGCTGGACACGCAGGTCCAATTTATAAATTCCAAATTTACAATAATTTCCAAAATTACCCTTTCCCTTCTAATATCCATCCGATATACGCTATTCATTCAACACATCCATATATTAATTCATAGCATGCATTACAACCAATCTAATCCAATTAATTAGTCTTTAATTATGTGACCATCCAATGTTCAAACAACGATTTGATTTGCGTGAGTCCAACTCGTTTGAGAATGAGTACTTAAAGTACGAATTCTTGAATTATATCGAACTACTCGTTAAATCTAATTTAATTCGTATTCAATACTAATTCATGTATTTAATTCCAAATTAAATATCTACACTTCTTAATGCGCTTTAACGACTAAGATTCCAAATCTAATCTTATCGGGTCTCAAAGCCCAACTAACATCCAATGTTCGTTTAATTAAAGTCTGATGGGCTTTCAATTGATTTCATAAGGCATGGGCTTTGGTCAATACGGGTCAAACCCAATTACCAAGCCCAAGTAAGGAATCACCCTCATTTGCCAAGAAAACAATATCAAGCCCATAAGGCCCAATTAAACTTTTAAAGCCCATTTATTACATTTGGACTTAATGGAATGATTTAAGCCCAATTTGGATCCAATCCAATTGGCCTAAACCAACTTGGCCCAACCAAGCCCATTATGCCCAAATATAATAATTTCAAGCCCAATTCAAAATTAAGCCCATTAACCAAATTTTAAAATTCCAAATTTTATAACTTAGTTAATTAAAGTGTCATACATCAATTAATTAACTAAATCAATATTTCCAAAATACAATTTACCAATTAATTATGTATCTAATTTTTCAATTATTGTCCAACAATTTTTGAATCAAAAATCAAGTCCATACATGCCATATAGCTCTCGACCAAGGTAAGCTTTTAAGTCCGATTTCGTTTTTCAATCCGATCGAATTACAAATCCACTTTTCATTCGTTTCAACTCATCCAATGATCATCAAAACAAAATTTTCCAGGAGCCTAGGGTACTACTCATATTCGGCCAAGCCTTAAGGTGGGGCAATTTTGATCCAATCATAATTTGTTGAAATTGATCCAATCCAACCTCATTTCATCAACATACAAGCATACTCAACCATTCAATTTAATCAAATCATGCTCACATGGATTTTCCCCAAAATTTTACCCTAATACATTTCATGCTCATTTTAGGCTCAATGATACCATTGTTGGTTTCTATGATTTGTCCCAAGATCATAATGAACAAAGAAATGTGAATGAATAACGAAGAAGAGTGGCGGAAACACACTTAAATCGATCGGTTTTGGATGCATCAAACAATAAAACTTTTCCCCTCCAAGTAGTCCAAGATTCGGCCAAGGCAGTCCACAATGCTCCAAGCTTTGTTTTGTCTTTCCAAGCTCTTGAATAGGTTTCCCTAATCACCTTGTATGATCCCTTGAAAAGTGCTAGCCCTTATGATAAATTTTGCAACAAAATCTTATCAATTTTTCCCTTCAATTTCGGCCAAGAAATGAAAGAAATGTGAGAGAAAATTGCTTCACTGGTTTCGGCAATTTGGAGAGAGAGAGTGTTCTGTTTTTCAATTCTATTTTTGGCTTTAAAAACCGTATACTAGAATTGAAAAAATAATTACCAAATTTTGGTAAATGGTTTACACAAAGTCAAAGCCATTTTGGCTCCAATTTTGCATTAATTGCCCACACCAAACTCCATCATAAATAGTGACAACATGTCACTCACAAAAGGACTTTGACATCTATCACAAATAAATGACAAGTGATGTGACTCGCGATGTGACTTTTGGGCCCCGCTCGAATTCGAAATGCGAGTGGGCCCGCAAACACTTCCGGGCTCTGTTTCGCTAATTCCGAATTAACGAACTTCCATCGCGACGTAATTTAAATCGAATTTAATTAAATAATTATGCCTAGCAAAATTACTATTCACGTCGCTAACGAATTAATTCTAAATTAACTCGTTTGCCCGAATTAAAATATAATTTTAATTCCGCGTCGAAATCTAATTCCGAATAATATATCGAATATATTATTTTAATGATTAATTCCAAATTAATCTTTCTCTCTCTCTTCAAATAGTACTTTATCCAAGATAAAGTATCTCCGCAATTAATCCCAGATTAATTAAGCTCGAATCATACGTCATCGGTGAATCTTCAGGAAGCGACCCAATAGATCCCTGGATATGTTGGCAGTAAATACGGTCGTCGGACTATCCAAACACGTACGTACCTCGTACTACGTTTTTACGGATTTACGAGACAAGGTTGGCTTCTAGCAAAGAGCCATGCCTACCCACTTCTCCAGAAATATTCTTACTGGAATATACGATCTTTATCAGACGTAGTATACCGTAGTATTGTGTATTGCGATCCAGTATCGGATGTCACGTGCAAGGCCTGGGGCTGGAATAGTGTATGCCCCGTACGAAGCACATATCGGATATCAAGCAACTAGTCTCTTTGAATCGGATAATCATGACCTTGTCATATTATCCCGATGGTTGCAACACAATAGAGAACCAGTTCTGAATCTCTGCGTGATCATCATCTCCATATGTCTGAAGTGATACTTCCATCTTGACATCACATCCAATACATTACGATTCTCAATAAACCCAGAAGAGGCGTAGACAGAACCTGTTAAAGCCCTGGACGACCAAAACCAAAGTTGAGCGATTGTCGCAAGTACTAGCGATGCAAGTCTCAGGTTAAGACCAAATACACCTACCCTGAAGCGGACTCCCATAGACACATATACATACTACCAATAGGATTCCGCGGGGTCTATCCAGAGCGAAGCTATTTTCCGTATCATCGGTAAAACACAACCTCCTATCGCACTTGCATAAGTATCATATACTTAAATATATGAGAACTATGTCGTTATGCCCTCACAACGCGCACAAGTGCAATACTAGTCTATTCCGCATTATCGATGTCCAATCTCGATAATACTACGACTAGGGATATTTAATGATTAAACCTTTATGGATTGATATTGTCTCATATCATCTCAATCCGGAACTAATCATATGGACTTTTACCATTTTTATTTCAAAGTAAATAAATTACAAAATGGTAAAAGGCAATTTCATTACTACATAGTTAATTTTGTACAAAAACACAATGTCTTTTACAAACAGTGACGCTATGGTCATAACTGTCCAACAACCACAACTCTATCACCAAAAAGTATTACATCCTCTGAACTCAATCTGAAGGTAGAAGCCTCCCCCTTTGGAATCTCTGCTCTCCATTTCCCACATTGATCATCCTTGCTCTGGGCTGTTTTGAGTCTATCTAACAGTGTAGGTCGGACCTTCATATGGGTAAAAAGACCTGCACTATTGGATATCTTGAAAGTCAGTCGCAACTCTACCAACTTCTGGAACATCCTCTGTCTGGCTCTTAAGAACTGTAATCTACGCATATTCTTCCTACTCAGTGCATCAGCAACAACATCGGCCTTCCTTAGATGATAATTAATAGTACAATCATAGTCACTAAGGAACTCCATCCAACGTCTCTATCTCAAATTCAGCTCCTTTTGAGTAGGAAGGTATTTCAGACTCTTATGATCAGTATAAATCTCACATTTGGCACCATATAAATAATGCCTCCAAATCTTTAGAGCATGTACAATCGCTACCATCTCTAGATCATGGGTGGGATAATTCTTCTCATGGGCCTTTGTTGTGATATTTTCTATCGTACCACAAGTGTACGGTGTTAAGTTTTAGTATAAATCAGTGAAAGAGTGTCGAACCCACATGGATTGCGTTTACTCGCACTAAGTACTACAATTGATAATCCTAACTTTATTTAGAAGATAATTAATAAATATTTAATTAAATAAATAAATATAAAAAATAATTTGATATAAGGAACTAATACGATAAAGATTCTGGGTTCTGATTTCACCTAACTGTCTCCTATGTATTTGTCATGCCAATTAATCCTTGTTCAGTTATATTGTTTAAAAGTCAAGACTCCTAAAATATCCACTCCCTCTCTCGAGTGCCGAGTGAAAATATCATCAACTATAGACTTCGATATCTCTATAAAAATCTAGTAGTTAACAACTCATTACGCTTTTTGATTCTATATTAACGACTTCAAAGGAACTACAGATTCTCTCGAATTCTATAAAGTCCTAAGTCATATTCTCTTGATCTATTCAAAATCTCCTCTCTCGAATGATAGATTCTAAACATTCATCATCTCCAATTGTGGCCAAAAATCAAGAAGCATTAAACTCAAAAGAATATAAATAAATTAATAAAACTTCATAACAAATCGACAATCAATACAAAGGTTCAAGCATCAGTTACACCATTCTCCAGAATTAAAGAGTTTAGTTCATGAGAATAGATAAAAATAATAAGAACAAAGTCATGATTCTAATGGAAATAATTAGAGTTCAAAGAAAGAAACAAGAAGATAAAACCCGAATTGAATCTCTTCCTCTCCGAACGTCACTGTCTTCGTCTCCTCTTGTTGCTCTTCAATCCTCCTCATTGGATCTCTAAAAATATGTGTTTTGGTGTTTTGTGTTGTGTATTAGCCTCCTCCTTGAGTTGTGGATGAACTAATGTATTTATAGTGGAGTCCTAGAGTCATTGGGTATCTTGAAAACCCTAATTTTATGTTTCTGGAACGCGTGTGTAACGCGTGTGTTTCCCGCAGCTCTAATATTCTCTCTTCACAGCGCCGCAGGGTCTGAAAGTTGGCGCTGCGGCGCTGCAGTCTCGGCATTATGTATGAGCGTGGTCTGCTTGCAGCGCGATAGGTAAGTAGCGCCTCTTGCATATCTTCATCTGGCATTATGGCGCGAGTGATTGGCGCCACAACGCCTTCGTCTCGGGTTTTGGGCTGAATACTAGTGTCTGCTCGCTGGCGCTGCGGCGCCAGGTCTTGGGTGCTGCGGCGCCAGTGATAAATTCTTCACTGGTGCTGCTCGCTGTTTCCAATACTCCCGTGCGTGTCCGATACTTCCGTATGGTCCCAAAACACGTGCAAATTCCCCAAGATCCATGTATTAATGCTCCTATAAATAAAACATAAAATAAACTATAAATGACATTAAATGGTACGAAACATAACCAAATAATAGGCTAAGGATGCCATAATAAGTGGGTATAAATCACACTTATCAGTCTTCGACTGTCTCGAGACATAGGGAATCACTCTCCAATGCTGCATCAGTACACATCCTAACCCTTGATGTGATGCATCAGTATAAACAACATATCCATCAAGTCCGGATGGTAGAGTAAGAACCGATGCAGTAGTTAATTTCTCCTTCAAAGTTAGGAATCTCCTCTCACAATCATCAGTCCACACGAACAGTACCTTCTTCCTTGTTAGCTGAGTCATCGGAGCAGCAATAATAGAGAAATCTCGAATAAACCGACGGTAGTAGCCTGCTAAACCCAGAAAACTCTGAATCTCTGTCACCGTTCTCGGTCTCTCCCACCTCAGAATTACTTCAACCTTATGTGGATCTACATAAATACCTTCTCCTGAGATGAAAATATCATATACTATAATATCATCTCAACAATCATCCCACAACAATACAAACATCCATCAAACATGGTTGCTAATCCAGGTCCAGTATAATAGTGGATTGAAACCAATGAGATAGTACCTTATCACAACTCCCAAGGTTTTCCACCATATCAAAGCCAATGGGAGAGTACCTCATCACAACTCCTAAGGTTTTCCATCATATCATCTCGCGTAATGTATCATCATATCTCATCTCATCTCCGACCACTATCATACAAAACCCGGCAGCATAACACAACAACACACATCATCCAATACAATCACATCTCCCATCCAATCCATCAATAATCATGAATTCATTTTTCTCATGTTTTCAACTAACCAATGTTTATATGTCCACAAAATATACATAAATAAAAATACATATATATATATATATATATATATATATATAATTATAATTATACCAACATATTTATATAGACTTTCACGACAACCATAAATCATCAAACAATTATGTTAAGAGTATCAACGTGCATTGTACTTACCTTTATCCACGCAAAAGTCCTTAATATGTCTATATCCTCGCTAAGAATCTGAAAAATATAAATTTACGATCAAGTCCCTCAATTTTTCTAAAATAATGATTTTTACCCCTTAACTTTCCAAATTTCCATTCTAGCCCCTAAACTTTTCTAATATGTCCAAATAGTCCTAAAACTCTTAATTATTACTATTTAACCCCTGAAAACCAGAAGTGACAGAATTACCCCATTAATCATGCAAATATACAATTAAGTCCAAAACTTTCAATTTTTATCATATACACCCCAAAACGGTAATAATCATGTACCGAGCTCCAACGATCTCCAAATCTCTCACGAAGAAGTCGCTGGTCAGCAAACATCTCAAGGATCACGATGATGGTGATGGTAGGGGCTAAAACACGGCGGTTACCGATGATCGGTTAAACACCGATAACAACCGTATTTTGCTCGTTTCTCAACATCCGAAGGTCCGATTTGGGCAAACGAGGTGTCCAACTCGCGTATCTCGACGAGGGGAAAATTTCAGTCCGAGAGGTGACCCGCGTGGGCAGCAAGTCAACAGCGAGTGGAGGCGCGTCCGGTGGTTTCTCGGCGGCGGTCCGGAGGCAATGGATTCGTCTCGTCGAGGGGATGCTCCAGATGTGGTCACTTGCCAGAAACAGAGATCGGACGACGTCGAAAAGTCTCTTTCTCTCACTGTCCACAAACTTTCTCTCTCTAGGATTGCTCCCTAAATTGCTCTCGGTTTATCTCTCTAAAATACTCCAAATTTGCTCACAATACTCTCTGGAAAAATATTCAAGGCAGCCTACACTCTCCACTCTTATGGAATTTAAAGGAAAAACAAAGGTGTGTGATGAGTGGGATGTTAGTGTGATGTGTTTGTTTGCTAATGATAATTAGGAGATATGCAAGGTGGTGATTAGTGTTTGTTTGCTAATGATAATTAGGAGACATGCAAGGTGGTGATTAGATGGGATGTGGAAATTTAAAACAAAGAGACAAATGGTAATGTAATTTACTTTCATAATTGAGATAAAGAAAGAGACGTATGATGTTACAGAACCACCGAAAGTATGTTTGTTAATTTGCTCAAGATTCAACTCTACCGAAAGTTGCATGTTTGCTTCTTCATGACAGCAACTGATTCATGCAAGGCAGCTGAAGCTTCCTATGGCAGCTGGATTCATTGCAATTTGTTCCTTTCCTTATCGACTGCCTGCTTTACTTCCTTCAGGACAGCCTACTTGAGCTTCTTATTTATTGTCTGTTTTATCACTACCCAAATTTCACATGTCGCTTTCGCTTACTGCTTGCTTCTTTCTCTCAGTTGCCTCCTGCTTCATCTTTTTCCTCTTGTTAGCAGCATGCTTCATCACTACCCAAACTGCAAGTCGTTTGTCGCCTGCTTCTTTCTCTCAGCTGCCTCCATCTTCAGCTTCTCTCTCTGATGTTTCACTATTTCTTCATAAAATTGCTCACATCGGAACTGCAATTACTCTCAAGAGCTGTGAAGATTCGGAAAATAACTACAATGAATCGAAAATGAATTATACCAGTAGGTAAATTCATTCTCTCTATCCTTTTAAATCTTTTTTTTCTTAAAGAATTTAGTGTGTTTGTTGGTGAGAAAATCTAAAACTTTAATATTAGGGTTTCTAAAACGAAGCCCTTTCCTCTCAAATCAATTGTTGAAAATGAACAAAAGTTATCAATTGATGCGTGTTTATAGTTCTCATTAATTGGTTACCACAAAATGGTGTCTCAGCCATGGATGCATCATGGAAGCCATTTTATGGCAAATGGTACACTTCTAACTGAACTACAAACTCTGATTCAGACCGATTTTTAGGTATCTTTATTGGCTACTGCTCATCAATTGTAGTATCACAATTCCTACCTTGTTTGTTTCATTACGTTTTTATGTTTCACACTATTTCGTATTATTCATTTTAATGGTCCTCTCTAATTGAAAGTTTATTAATTATATATATAAAAGTATACTGTATGGCCATATCATATCATGATTCTGAGTTTGTGATCATTTTTTACTACCAGTATATAACGAAAAGGAACCAAACTACAACCTAAAGTCGCTTTGACAAGTCAACCAACATATCTCCCCACCTCGGTGCTGTTTTCAGTTTATGGTCATCGACTGTTGATAAAAAAAAAAAAAATGATAAGCTTCCTATACCTAATTAATCATCTTTTTGTTACCTTAGAAAATCTATGATATAAGACTTTATTTTTTCTTTTAGGGTTTTAGTTGTTTTGAACTTGAATTTGACGTTCACAGGGGCGTAGTTTGGTGGTGTAGGGCTCAGGTTCTCACTTTGGGTTCGAATTCAGGGAGTGCGTTTCTTGTAAGAGCCTATGATAGTCGGGGATTTTATCTGCTCCGCTTAAGCTCGGAATGGGTGGTGAGGTTTCCAAGAACTTGAATTTGACGATGATGAACGATTAGGGATGAAAGGTCTACATGTGAAAGAGATAGGCAGTTATTTGTTTTGGGTATGAGTTTGTTGTTCTACTTGTGCCTAATTTTGCAGATTATGAATTTTTATCAATTTTGGGTTTGTTTGCTATACACTGGGATTTTGTCATTGGTTGGTTGATTGGTTTGGATGTATTTTGTATACTGGGTTTTGTAATTTAAAATGAAAAAACTCAAAATGGGGAAGTCAAAGCTCAATTTAATTTGATGGGGAAACAAATTAAAAGTATTTTTTTGCAGTTACTAATGGAGTAGATGCAGCTAAAAAAAGTAGAGTATTAAGAAACTATTTTACCAAGTTGATGATTGAATTTTGCTGTTTCCTTTAACGGAGGGCCCTCAACACAGTATTTGGTTACTTATATTTTTGTTTTTTTTTACGCAAATTATTTGACGAAAAGACAAAAAGATGAAAGATGTTGGGCAGTGTGATATAGAAGAGCTAGCACATGATCAATTTTTTTCTTTTGAAAAAAAAATAACCAACAAGCTGAATTAAGCATAATTTATTTGTTTGATGCTTTTCTGTATAGTGTCGATCAATTCTGCATCAACTTCACGAATGAAAAGCTAAAAAAAAAACCTTTTTCGTAAAACCATTCCTTTCAAGCTTAAATGGAGCAGGTAAAATCTACGGCTGTCTCATGCTCTTATAAGAAACGTTCGAACCGAAGACCTCAATATAAGATCTTAAATCCTAAACCACCACGTCAAGTCCATTGAGGACTAAACGACATTATATGTTAAACTAATTTATAGTTCACATTAACTAATATGCCATTGATCCTAATCTTAATAATAACTGCAGGAGCAATCTTATCAGTTGCATTTATCATCTCAACTATCGGTTGGAACTCAGCAATTTGTTTGATTTTGAGGATTATATGCTTGATTTGAAGAAAGCCGTATCTTCCAATTTCAACTTCTACTGCCTAATTTGATGGCTTCAAAATTCGCCAAATCGTAACTGATTCACTACCTATTTTGATTTAATTCAAAATAAATCTTTTCTATTTGCTTTCTGCTTCTAATGCTTAGCCAAACTACAATTAAGATTGAAATGATGCAAAGTATTAGTGTCCGAAGTTGTAAATTTAGAGTTATTAATTAATCTAATTCTTCAATTAAATCTTTATCACTAATGCTTTATATTTACCACTAATTTTACAAAAAAAAAAAAAAAAAATGCATGAATCTATTCATAATAATTTCGTTTAGTTGAGTTAGTGGAATTACTCCCAAATTAATAATTTCGTTTGATTAATAAAAGAGTAATTCTGGGTATTTAGTGGAGTTACTCCAGAATTAATAATTTCGTTTGATTAATAAAAAAAGAAAATAATTAATCAACGGAATTGTTGAAGGTTAGAATTATAGGTCCATCGGTCCTCCCGTCGTCTTCTATCACTGTCCGAATGATAATAATTGCGAAGAAAAAAAAATAATTGTAAATGATTTTACATTCTAATTATTGCATATAACTCTTGTTTTATATATTTATCAATAGATAATGTATCAATTTATTAATTTATGAAAATTAATATTTAATTAATTTGATTAATTAAATTTTAATTTAATAAGATAATATTTTCAAAAGCTGAAAATTTTAAAATTTGATTTTAAAAATTAATTTTTGCTTAATCAAATATAATATATTATTTTCCAAATTTATCTAAATTTCAAAAGTTGAGATTTTGATGAAAATATTTGGAAAATAAAATATTAGAATTATCTTATTTTGATAAATATTAAATGGCTTTGTTTTGATTTTTTGGAAATCAAAATAATATCCATTGGTTTTTTATATAAATAAAAAACTAAAAGTTATCCAAAAAGAGAATTTTGATAATGATCAAAAGCCACCCGAAAAAAAAAAAGAGAAGACTTGACCATAATTATTAAAAAAAAAAAAAAAAAAAAAAAAAACCATCCAAGAGAGCACAATTTTAAGAAAAGAAGTGCCCTGCAAAAGAATAGTTTTTTTTTCCTTAGATTTGGTTTTGAGAAAACCAAAAAGAAAATAGTAAAAAAATTATCTCATGTGTTGAGTACACAAATCTTTCACAAAAATTAGAGTGTTTTTCACGATTATTTTCACGCCCACACATGCCGTTGGAGGTGATAAGATAAGACGATGAAGATTGTGGTTCAAAGAATCGTGATTCAAAGATATCCAGATCTACAGATATATTTTCTTCTTAAGATCTAATTATTTTTATATTATTAATGTACTAGAAAATACGGATCCGGTTTTTTTGATGTTCATGCAAATAAAATTAATTTTATATTATGAACATGTTTCCGCTGTGCATGAACTCTAAAAACCAACAAATGGTATCGGAGCGGTCATATTTATTCTAGTATATTAATAAGAATGTTTTATTGTAAATCATCTTAATATGCATGTAAGAGAGTATACTATGCATTTTTTATCATGTGATGGTGGATGTTGAATATTAATCGTTAATTGTATGATTGATTTTGGGTTATGATTTTAATTTTAATTTTAATTTTATATATTGGATATGTAAATTCAAAATTAAATAGGTATTTTTTTCTTATTTGTAATTTTTGGAGATCAAGATCAAGCCGAATGACGTTAGACGAAAGATAATATTATGTATAAAATAATTTTTTTTTAAGTGGGTAACATAAAAAGAAGGAAATAGTTTACTTTTGTGATAGTCACATAAATGAAATTTATGATTATCCCATATTTGAATATTAGTGTAATTTTTATTTTCGGTGGTTTGTAATTTTAGAAATATTCAAATTATCAACTCGATTAATATTTAATTTATTTATTTTGTGTTATAAATTATTTATACTCATGCATATTTTAAATGTCATATTAAATTAGCACAATGTCTACTCTTACATTATAGCATGCCATACATATATCTATCTTTTCATAAATTTATATATGATACTAAATAGTTTTTAATTGGATTAAAAATTATTTTAGAATTTTATCGA
Organism: Zanthoxylum bungeanum; assembly: GCA_019454045.1. Taxonomy (NCBI): domain Eukaryota; kingdom Viridiplantae; phylum Streptophyta; class Magnoliopsida; order Sapindales; family Rutaceae; genus Zanthoxylum; species Zanthoxylum bungeanum. The sequence goes on along the minus strand of SKCR01053271.1, from coordinate 9,413 downwards.
TTAGTCGATTAAATTAAATAAAATTGTGAATTAATTTTAAATCGTTAAAATTTGTAAAATCACAAAATTTAATTTTAAGTATTTCTAATAAATCGTTTATTAAGAATAACTTAGATGTTTCATAATGAATTTAAATTTATTGGTAAAGCAGATAATTTTATTATGAAATAATTAACTTGGTAATTGAATACCTTTAATATTGATTTCTTGGTTTTTTCATTAGGTTCACAAAACATTAAATGTTTTACAAATAAAATTACTAAACTTAAAATAATAAGTGGGAGCAGGTAGTTTGTCGAAACGTCCATTGGTCTCCACCGTTAGTGCAACATCGTGAAATCTAAGTAGGATTTCGTGACGACTTTAGTTTCATCATCCCTAAGAAGAGTGTTTGTAACGACCAGTAATTTCGACTACTATTACGTTACGAGATGAGTGTCATATAACATAAATTATATATGGACACATATATACTCATGAAGTGACTTTAGGGACAATCGGTATATTCCTCGAAGTTTCAATACGAAATTATGCGATGTTTCACTCCGGATAACCCATGGTATTTGAGCCATAACTTTCTCATATGAACTCCGATTTTTATGAATTTTATATCATCGGAAAATTGAAATCGAGATCTACAACTTCCATGTTGAATATGTGTCCTAATTCGAACCAGACGTAAGTCAAAAATGAAGATGAAACATCTGGATGAACAGTATCCGGGAGTGAATCTAGAAAATTCTCAAACTCTCTCAGTTTTCTGATTTTTTCTCACCGAAATCATTTTAAAGATTAACCAAATAAGTCCAAGTATAAATAAGGGACACTATTCATGCATCAAAAATATTGGAGAAAGAAATGAAAAATGTGAAGAGGGGGAGGAGATGGGAAGAAAGAAAGAAGAAGAGACTGAAGGAAAGTTGGTCCCTCACTAAAAATAAAAGAAGAACAAGCGCAAATCAAATCACCACAAACTAGAAGGAAGAAAACTAAGCGAATAAGACTTGAATGGTGAAGGATGAGAAGTAAGAAAAGTAAAGAAACTTTAACCCAAGTTTTAGATGTTGATGTTTTGATGATTTATTGGTTAATGGATATTGTTGAGTTATGGTTATTGATGTTTATATGGTTTTGGTGTTAAGAAAATGATGATTGTGGGAAACCCCCAAACTGTTAAATTTTGGATATGAGTGTAGGCATTGCATTTTTGCATGTGAGTCCCTCTATGATGAGTCTCATTTGGAGGCACTACCTTTTAGTCGAGGAAGTTCGGGAAACGGTTGTCGGAAGGGAATCGGCATTTCGTTAATTTTATCCGCATGTTTAGCTCCAAGCTCGCTCGTTGGACCTCCGTTTTAAAGCACATTTGGCCTAAAAAACCCAGAACCATTTAACCTTAGCCCAAACCCACTCACCAAACCAACACAACACCTAGCCCATCACACTTGGCCCACCGCCAAGGCCCTCAAAATACAACCAATTAAATAAAATATTAATTAAATAATATACCAAATAAAATAAAATAATTAATTAAGTCATATACCAAATTAAATAAAATATTAAATCATATACCAAATTAAATAAAACATTAAATCAATCAACAAAATTTTATTCCTAATTAAAATATATTATTCCTAACTTAAAATATTGTATGCCTAATCAAACACAAATCAAATATTCAACCTTCCTAATTCACCAAAATTTGTCCCCCAATCAATCAAATCCTTTCCTTGTTTGACACTAAATCATATCCTAATTGAATGCACCAAATCCATTCATTGTCAAGCAAGGATAAACCTAGCCTTGTCTATTAAACTAACACTTTTCCAAGCCATCCTGGGCTCCTGGCAATGAGCTCTCTCGAACATTCCCACTCATTATCAAATAAGCCAACAACCCCATGACTCTTCACACATTGCCTATTCACTTCACACCACCCTCAGCCCTTCACGCTAAAATACACAACACTCACGCCAGAGCTGCTGACCTCACGCCAAACTTCACGTAACTTAGCCAGGTGTTCACGCCAAATCAAGCCACACTTGCCAGGCCTCACGTAAACCTTCACACGCTGCCACCTAGCCACACTCCCTTTGCCCTCACGCTGCACCTTCGTGAATCAGCCATATACGAAACCCTTCAACACACAGCAACTTCACTCCAACATCCCTATTGCTCACGCAACATCCTTAAAGCCATCTTTCCACAAAAAACAGCAGCCCTAGCCTCCAAAAATCGCCAAAATAGTGAACAAAAAACTACACTTTAAAACCTTTGAACAACCCGAACAAACAGCAGACCCCGATACCTATTTAAAACCGCACCAAACAGTCCCTAAATGCACCTGAAACAGTGAGCAAAAAATACAGAGGAAACAGCAGCAAAAAACGGAGGTTAAAAATAGCAAGCACAAACAGCAAAACAGGAGCTAAGACGCTAAAATAGTGAACCGGAAGAGTTGCGGAGCGATAGCCCTTCCGACGGCCGTGAAACGCGAGTCCGAAAGTCGACATAAAAGGTTAGACCTGAGGGTTTTCACAATTATTTTCAGTTGTATTTTTATTATTTATTGAGTTTCGTTTGCATGATTATTTTTGAGAGAAGCAATGTTGTGGCCCTTGAATAGATAGAAAGTGCATGAATTGTGAAATATTGTATGTTGTTGCCTTGGAATAAAATGAAAGATGTGTCAACTCTCACGGTATATAGGATGGAAACCCGGACATAAATTTCATAGCCGATTCTGAATGGACGGTAGTATGATCTGTACTCGGATACAACTCCACGCCCCCACGTACCACTTGAGTAAACGGAACCTTCTTTGTGTTTATGTTGCTTGATTTATTTATTATTCGTTATTTAAATTCCACATGTTACTTGTTTATGCATGATGCGATCGAGCGTTATGGCTTAGTAATTCGGATTAAAGGTCCCCTATTGGAGGGGGGGTTAAAACCATTTAACACGATGCTTCACCGCGCCGGTTGATGTGTGTCCGGTTGAATATAAGATATGTTCAATCGGGCATACTAAGTTTGATATTATTGCCTTTATTCTTTGTATGCATGACGCGATCGAGCGCATGGGCTTAGTAAGTCGGATTAAAGGTCCCATATTTGGAGGGTTAGAGTTAAAACCCTTTACCACAAGATGCTTCGCCGCGCCGGGGTTGATGTGTGTCCGGTTGAATGTAAGATATGTTCAATCAGGCATACTAAGTTTGATATTATTGCCTTTATTCTTTGTATGCATGACGCGATCGAGCGCATGGGCTAGTAAGTCGGATTAAAGGCCCATATTTGGAGGAGTTAAAACCCTTTACCACGATGCTTTTCCGCGCCGATTGATGTATATTCGGTTGAATGCAAGATGTGTTCAACCGGGTATACAAAGTCCGTTATCATTGTCTTTACTTTTTTATATACGTATTGTGTTGATTGCGCATGGGCTTAGTAAGTGCCATTAAAGGTCTTATATTTTGAGAGGGTAAAATCTTTTACCACGATGCTTTACCGCGATTTTAGCCCGTTATTATTTATTAGGTGTCATCTATTCATCCATTCATGTATGTGTCATGTTGTTCACTGCATTTTGAGGTCACTGCCTGTAACTCCGTTCGAAGTGTTTCGGAACGCAGCACGAACGCATGTTTTCTGTCTGGTCCCGTTCGAACGTGTTATCAAACGCTATACGAACGCGAACCTTCTGTTTACCGTTCGAACGTGTTTACGAACACTACACGAACGCGAATACACTGAATTGAGTCATTTTCATCACATGTCATGTATAATTGTTTCTTAGGTGATTTCTCTTATATCATGTAATCAATCATATTATTTGTATCCCTGTGTCTATCTGTTTGATGTGTTCATAAGATGGTATTCAAGCATGATTAGGTCATTAGCATGTTACTTGGTTCTTAGGCATGATTTAGCCCATTTAGTTGTTCATTTTCAAGCATGATTAGCCATTTATTTTGTGTTACGTTTAGGTTGTTCTTTGTTTTTCGCATTATATGATCGAAGTATGTTCATGAGATTGCCGTGTGATATTGCATATTTGCCGTTATGATGATTACTTTCATGCATGTGAACTTAAAAGTAGAATTATCCTTGGAAATATGTTGCTTAGGCTTGGTTGAATTATTGCACAAAATCATTTTATTACAAGTGACATAAGTAAGGGACCATTCCAAACCAACGGTTTGAGGTCTTCCCTTGCGAGGGGTGAGTGCGGCCTTAAATCTCATTTCCGGTTCACACCGGGTGGCGACTCTATTATTCTCCGGTTTAGTCCCCCGCGGGCTACTCCGTATTCCCAACAGGGCGCGAGCCCGGGACAGCATGCGTCGCCCCAATTCTGTGTTCCCACAATGAGATAAGTAAAGGTTATAGATGGACATGAGTTGATAAGAAGATGATTGAAATATTTTGGATATTTATTGAGGTTATTTGCTTGTGTGGAAGTATGGAAAGAATGTTGAGCAAATTGAGTATGAAATGATGAAGTTAAGACCTGAATTTGTCCTAGCGTCGTGACGCAGAACGCTCTACGTCGCGACGTGAACTGGGAATTTTCCCAGATACACTTCTGGATTGATGCACGTCGCGACGCGCAAGGCCCAGCATCGCGACGCGTACTGGGAATTCCCAGGTATGTTTCTGGAATGATGCGTGTCGCGACGCGCAATGCCCTGCGTCGCGACGCGTGGTCAAAAAATTCCCCATCTCAGTTTTAAAACATTTCCTGTTCACCCTAGCATGTAGAGGCCACCCTAAGGGTCTTGTATCAGTTCGTGAATACAAATTACATCATGATACGAGTATGATATGCCTTGAAATAATGATAAGTACTTGAGTGGGTAAACTTAGTTTAATTCAGAATATATTCCCAGCCCACTTTCTAATCAAAGTTATCAATTATAGATCATCACATGAATTGGAGTTTTCTTCTGCAAGAGGGTTATACTAGCCAAAATCCAAATTAGTAAGTGGACACTCTCATTCTAAGTTGATTTTCCATTCACATTGTTTAAGTAATGACTTACTTTTCAGCATGTAGGGCGTTAGCCAGATTTACTTTCAGTTGTTTTAAGAAAAAGTAGATTTAAGAAAGATTTGATTTTAAAAACTTGAGATTTATGATTTTCAGGGCATGAGGGAAAAACTCACATCAGTATGTAACTTGATACAGACATGGAATTGACGAATGACATGTACACATGTAGAGGTCTGAGGGATGACGATATGTAATGTCCCCAGATCCTAGTTCAGGACCAGGGATGACAGATGCCCCTAGATCCTAGATTCAGAACTTGGAGGGTACCATAGATCCGCACCCCCAGTTCTATTTCAGTGGCTTGGGGATGACGATACGTAACGCCCTAAGACCACTAGTTTCGCGGACATGTAGTGGCATGCTTTGGGGGACGGCGATACGTAACGCCCCAATGTCATGGATTTGCACTCATGGCCCTAGTTAGGCGTATGGGGGATGGCGATATGTAACATTCCATACGTTAGGTTTTTCAGAGACAAAGAACAAATTTTTAGAAAATAATTTTCAGAGAAAGATTTCCAGAAAGAAAAATTTTCTGAAACAGCATCTTTATAAGAGATTTTTAGAAAAGATTTTCACAAAGGTTTAAAGAAAATAAAACTATTTTCAGGAGAGAAGTTTTCAAGAAAAGATCCGATTTGAATTCTAAAGCATGATTTTTCATTAAATATTTCAGTTTTCATTTTAAAATCGTCCTCTCACTTAGATCGTTCAAACGGTCTAACCCTCCACTCCCAGTGTTTTGTTTTGCAGATTCTTGGAGGATGAGCTCGGAAGGACGGATACTGATGGCAGTCATTAGGGTATGAAGTCCATCAGGTCAAGTCAAAGAGAGAGAGTTCAGTCAGAGTTAAAAAGAAGTCACGTATCAGTCATTGGTTTTCTGATAGTCTTTGTATAAAGTTAAAATGTTTACCAATAAAGTTATAAGAGTAAGCGTTATTGAGTATACAGTTATTAATATTGAGTTTGCTTTTCATGTTGTCGAGTTTGGGAAACGGTCTCATACATAAGATTTTGATTGAGAGAAGAGTATTAGTGTTGTTCATAGTTAGAAAGTCAGAGGCTCATGGGGATAATACGACCTATTCCCTGCCGGTAACATCTTCGGATTGGGGATGTTAGAAAGATGATATCAGAGCATGGTCTAGGGAGTCAGTGACTGCAGTGTGTAGAATGTTGGGGTCTTGTATACGTAGTATGCCCGAGATACTAGTATAAAAAACACTACCTCTCCTATCCGATGCTCGAGTACGTCATCAAGCTCCATAGACAGGTTAGTAAGCATTCTCAAGGTACCCGAATTTCTTCCCAATAAGTAACCTAATTCTTGCTCTAGTTACGAATCATTCATGACTATTCAAAATTAATAATAATTGATCAAGTTAAGCTATGAAACTAGAAAATATAAGTACTTAAGGAAGTAAGAAATGAAAGCTATAAGAAAGGAAGAAAAGATGCATAGATATTTAAGCAGCCAGAGATAGTAAGATGGAAAGATACATAAGTATATGATAAAGAAAATACTAGAACTTATAGCAATAAAAAGTAATATGGCAGGTCTGGGTAAGAGTAAGAATGCCAAATAAATCTATGCAAGTTTCCTTATGTCCTCAAGATTATCCCATTCTTTAAGAAGCCTTTTCAAACTAAATCAATAGCTGCGAATACCATGTGTAGATGACAGGCCCTCCGAATAACAAAGGATAGACAGAAGCATAAGAGATGTGAGAAGTTAGAGTTGGATATAGAATTCCGAAAAAATTAAAGATGTTAACAAGAGAGTATAGATCCTCAAACCCAGAAATGCAAGTAAATAAAATAAAGACGTAAGCAGAGATGATAAACTATCTTACCCCAAGAAAACCAAATATAGGTTCAGCACTAAACTATATAGATTCTCAGCCCTCAGTAATACCGGTTGAGGAAACTGTCTTGATGAAGCCTATCTCATACCACCTTACATGAGTAATAGACTCTACCAGGAACAGAATACCAGAACAAGGACTATGATAACAATCGAGATGTAGAGGCTTGCCCGACCCTTTTTCCAGCTTAGATAAAGGCAACAGTAAGAAAGCCCGACGAGCGTCTATTCTAAAAACAGAAACCGAGGACATGAGAAGATAGATCATCCATACAAAAACCTAGAAAGCTTCTGAAGATATAAAGGATAGAACCCAATATAGTCCACAGAATAGACCAAAATAGTAGAACTCATAGATCAGACTAATACCAGTAAAAACCCATGTGAGTTTAAAGAGGACAGACCCATGAGTTTAAAGAGGACAGACCCAAGAGATTGGAGGTACTCAGGAGTTAACAAGATTACCAGCACGAACAAATAAAAATTAAATGGCATAGCTGTAGCCGATAGCAAGCAAGAGCAGAGAGCAAAGACCTAGAAAATAGCCCATGAGAATGAAACCATCACCAGTCACAGTAGTACATCTAAATTCAAGAGACAAGATAGAGGGAAAACAAAGCAGATAAAAAAGATAAGTATCTATAGTAGCAGAGATAACGTAATATAAAGACAACAACGCAGATGGAAACCTCGACATAATTGATAAGGGTTGTGAAAACATTAAGACTTAAAGTAGTTGGTGCAGATCTCAGCAAAATGAGAGATGACTTTTTTGTCCAGTAAATCCAACCCTGGTAAGTATAAAGACACCCAACTAGACTATCGTTGGACATAAACAATTAACAGAAACTTGTATCTCAGATATCTCAAGGAATCGTGTATTCACCCCCAATTTAGGGGCCCCGACGAGAAGTTGAATAAGTAAGGAATAACATCAGACAAGATAAACAGATCGTGTGACAGCCAAACCCAGAAGCTCAACAAGACCTAGATAAGAATCAGAAGATTGTAATATCTTGAATGAGATGGAGTAGTTTGTAGTTACAGTAAGTTTAGCCAAATCTACAAGGGATAATCTGATCCATAGAATGGCGGAAAGCCTTCAAGGAAGTAAAGGCTCAAAAGAGTAAGGAGTTAAAGTAAGCAACACATAGCAACACATGAGTAAAGTATCCAACTTACACAAAGCTTCCCACCATACCAGAAAAGAAATAATTAGTGAAAATGCATCACCCAAGCTAAAGTTATAGTGGTAATACCATAATTGGTTGTAAATGTGGAGTTTCCAAAGAAGTGGTGACCTAAGAGAATCAAGAAATCGAGGGAAGGAGGAAAGTTAAGTAATAGAGCAAAACTTAGTAACGAAGAATAACATAGGAAGTATGGTAGGAGTTGGAGATAGTATGAACCTTATGGAAATTCTCAGTAAGAGATAGTATAACCAATAACCGGAGATAAACTAAGAGTAAAGTTGAAGGAGGCAATTCAGATAGTTTTTAACATAAGTACCTTAGTTTGGAAGCCAACACCAAATATGCAAATAAGAGAGTCCTAAGCTCATAGATAAGCAGCACGCACATTTGCGGTATGGGTAACTAGTGAGAATATCGCAATCAGAAAACTCTAGGATAAAACCCACCCTCCCAACCCTCGTGATACCATAGAGCAAAGATGGACCTCAAATATTACCTCAAGAGATTCCCATAAACAAGTGAATGCATAGTGGGAAAAAATCGGAACATGAAACTTTCACACTTATTATAAGAGTATAATAGGAGAGGGAGATAGTTCTAGTTAGAAGATTTAGCAAATGAGTCGTCTAGATATAGTAATAAAGAGATAAAGTAGTAGTTAGGCAACAACGAGAATATAAAAACATCAGCGTTAGATATGACTGTGGATATGTAAAAAAATATGTCCTTCGAATAAGGAAACATTGACTTAGACCACCAAAGTTCTAGGTATAGAATAAAGTAGAGATGGAGACAAAAAGAACACTAACCATAAGATTTGGAAGTAGAACTGTCGAGGTGCGACGACAATATGAGAGTAATACTTAGTAAGTGAAGACAGAAATGCATCAAAGTGAGATCTCTTAGCGTGTGAATGGAACAATGTTCTATTACGTTTTAACTCATGTGATATCTGAGAAGTAGCTAGTCATAGTTTAAGTTAACCAAACCACCACGGGTTTGAGATGGCCTTAACCACGGGTATAGGTGGTTTGGTGGATATGTAGTATAGTATGAGGTCGAGGAAATGAGTTGTTGCAATTTTGCATTCAGCACATTTAATGAATCATCAAGGTATAATATACGTAAAATGACCTTGGGTGAAGATAAGATTTACAAGTCGTTTATACTTTTGTATTCTCGATTAACGCCACTCAGCAGAGCAAGACTATGGGAACAACAACAAAAATGGATATTCATATTAATATAACCAAGCATAAAGAACAAGTCGTTGATGAGTGGTATTTCTATCACTA
>SKCR01053270.1:0-45425 GCA_019454045.1 Zanthoxylum bungeanum | reverse complement strand
TCTGCGGAGTGGATCCAACCTACGTCCACGGGTGCAAAGGAAATAAATTTTTTATTACCAACTCGGGTCTGACCGACCTGCTCTGACTTTCGTTTACAATTGGCTTTTTTACTATCTTTTTACAAGTTATTTGTGAGAAAAATTCGCTAACCCCTCACACTGAATTCTCAACCCCCTTATATAGTGCGTCTAATGCCATTATTCCGCCAACTCATGACATCAGCCACGTTACCAAGCCATTATTGCGTAGGCTCTCCTCCCCAATTACCCTATAAATAGTAGCTCTGCCGCCTGACACATCTACTCATTGCCATCTGAACCTCATTAATTCACCATTCTTTTGGTAACTACTAGACACCCTGTCCATGTGCCAACCTGTATTCCAACCACTCATACTAGATTGTGTATGTCAGTGGGCAAGCCTGAGGCTCTCTTCCATCCCATTAGCCGCAGGCCTACTCCTATCTTATAAGTTATTGGGAAGCTCAGACTTCCGTTTAGGGCTTACGTCATCCATATAAGAACATAATGCTGCAACCTCTACACATATCCTCGGGTTGGTACATCAAAACAAGTAACGTCCTTCCTTGCATCTACTAATAGGTCGGGTCAGTAGAATAGTCTTCACTTCCCCCACATTCTTTTCAAAAGGATGACAGCCTGAACTGTTATGATTTTCTTCTAACTTATATCTTCCAATGATCACCCTCCCTGGACGTATATGATTGTACCTCTTCTAGCTTACTCCAAATCTCCTTCATTGCGTATCAAAGCCAAAATCGACATCCTCTTCAGGTCGGTCTTCAAATGCAGCTGATTCTGATCCACTGGTCAGGTTAGACACCTTTGGGTCTTGTGTTTGAACCATCTACTTAGCAAAAACCTTGGGCCCCCATTTTGGTAAGTGAAATCTCATTAATACTCTTTTACATACTTCGGCTCTTCCCGAGCCCAAAAATCACCATCAACATCTGTCCTCTAATTCTTATATCAACGAGTTGGTGAGTTGATACTGGGAACTATAATGGTGGTGTGGATCGTCCCCTAGTCTTCGAGTCAGGATCTTGCTGTCAATCAAATTGCACCATCGTCGGGTCTAGAGAGCATTCATATGGTCAAGAGGTTTTTCCTTGGTGACGGTTGCTTCATTCAATACTTCTCTCGGGCTCTTAAACTGTCCTTTGGAAGTTATACTGCCATCATTGCCTTCTTTAAATGCCTGTCACATCAAACTAGGGCTTCCATTACTTTGCCTCCCCTGAGGTGACACGTGTCGTGCATCCATGGCTTACGCGCCAAAACTGAGTACAATTGGATCTCAACTGAACAATCGCTCACATCTCGTCATTCTATTTGAATTCATACGAGTGAGATAATCATGACACATGTCACCGATCCTACCCTATGTCTTCCATCGAACGATCAGAATCAAACTGATGTGCCTATTTAAAGGCCATTGTTCTTCATTTCGTTCTTTCACCACTTCGTCTTCTCCAAAGAACACTAGCGAGCGTCTCTACCCTCTACGATCTTGTCCACCGTCAAAATCTTCACAAGTTCTTCAACACTTTCTTCAATCTTCCCTAGTAAGTTCTTCTCCGATTACCTTTCTTTTCCATATTGAAATGCACTTCGAGCAAAGACCCGATGCGGGGAAATTTCTTTCAACACATAGCCATTTTCACCAAAGTTAATCCATCAATTCCCTTAAGGGATCACACCGCTAACAAACTCTGATGCCTGAGCTCCACATGAGTTCCTTCTTGGAACACTTAATAACTTCAGCATTTCTTCAAAATTATTGGCCTTTGCCCAGCCATCCTCCATATTTGTTCTCCAAAATGAAAAGAAACCTTGATGTGCACTTCCGAGCCTGATCTGATGTATCATCTCGACCATAAGGGAGTTCCATTCCCATGCCGATATACATAATAAGGTCTTGGTAGGATGTAACTCGACCCTAAGCTGAAATCAATACTTAGCCACAAGGGAATGTTTCATCATCGTGTCGTTCAACATTTGGCTATGAGGGAGGAACTTCGACCCCATTCCAATGATCATAATGAGGCCTCGGTGGGACGTAATCTGATCCCAAGCTAAGAATAATACTTGGCCATAAAGGAATATTCCCTCATTGTGTCGTTCCACACTTGGCCATGGAGGAGAAGCTCCGACCCCATGTCAATGATCACAATGAGACCTCGGTGGGACATAATCTGACACCCTCGGTGGGACATAATCTGACACCGAATCAAGAATAATACTTAGACACAAGGGAGTGTTCACTCCTTATGCCATTCCACACTTATCCATGGGGGAGAAACCCTGAGCCCAAGCCAATGATCACAATGAGGTCTCGACGGGACGTAACCCGATCCTGAGCCAAGAATAATACTCGGCTATAAGAGAATGCTCCATTCTTATATCGTTCCACACTTAGCCATGTAGGAGAAACTCTGACCCCATGCCAATGATCACAATGAGGCCTCGGAGGGATATAACCCGACCCCGAGCCAAGAAATCACACTATGGCCTCGGCGGAATGAATGCAGCCCCGAGCCATCAAATAAACCGGCCACAAGAGAATGTATCTTCTTTGCACCTACCAACGTGGCTTCAGCAGAACGAATACAGCCATGAGCCATCAAATCATATTATGGCCTCGACAAAACGAATACAGCCCCAAACCATCAAATAAAATTTTGAGACTTAACCACGAGGGAAGATTTACCATCTCCGGTAATCACCATGGAGACTGGAAATGGCATCCCACTTCGAGCCATCCGTCAAAGAAAAAACCAAGATAAAAACAAGACAAACATAACGAGTATGATATATCACATACCCCGTGCTGACCCAAAAGAAACAACAAGAGAGCCCGAGACAGCGTACTGTCCCATGCTACCCAAAATAATAATTTTAAACCTTACAGTTCAATGCCCCAGAGAACCAAGCTATGGATCAAGGGGGCGGCCAACACCATGAGATTTTTCCCATGCTAGGTAGGCCCCGAGTCTACAAATGCCATAGAGACCCTCAGGCCTTCCCCGTGCTATGCTCATACATATCTGAAATGGGATGGCCAATGCCACGAGGGCATTCTCCCCCCGCATGTCTCGAGGCTACAAACGCCACAGAGGCTCTATGACTTTCCTCGTGCTATGTACTTCCCGAGGCTACAAACGCCACGGAGGTCCGTGGGCCTTCCATGTGCTATGCACCTCCAACACTGGGCGGCAAACAACGTGGGGGAGTAATCCTTCCCCATGCTATGCAAACCCAGGGGTACCGTAGTAACGAAATCATTTATCATCCATGCGTGTTATGATTACCTTGAGGCACCAAATGACATACTTACTCGCTCGCCGAACGTGCTATGGATACCCGAGGTGCCAAACGCCACATAGGCTTTCATACTGTAACATTCATCAAAGATCCAAGTCATTGGGTGTTAACGTTCCAGCCCGGGAGTTTGATAATGACACCCAAGATTGACGAGTTGCGGGGTGCACGCTTTTCCCACATGCCTTGTATTCATTTATGTACATAATCACGAGTATCTCACAAGAATATTAAACATGCATTCCTTCTCAAATAATAAACAAGCATAGATGAACAAGTTCTTATTTAAGAAAGGGAAAGTCTTATTCATATTCAGGGGATCTACTGCCCATCTTAAAACTTTTTGAGGGTCATTCTAAAAGAGGCTTTATTAAAAAAAAATCATTTGTATCTCTGGACAACTCTTAACAATGTCTTTCAGAACCGAGTTCATCGGAGAAACAGAAGACTGGCAGGTCGAACAACAGCCACAATTTCTCTAGGAAAAACTTATTCAGCATTAGCACCAAAGTTTGGGAGAAACCCATCAATCTCCAACTCTAGAAATTATATTTCATTCAACAACTCAATCTTAGGTGTTCCACCCTCTATTTAATAACGAGCCCAGAAAAATACTAAATGAGAATAATAAGGAGGAGGCACTATGAAAACCGATCGAGTACACCTGACATATTGGCTCTCCCACTACTTCCTAACGACTATCGCTATCGGTGCTGTTCGGCCTTCATAGGCGCTTGGTCTATGCACCCATTCAGGTAGTCGTTCCTTACCAAGTCCTCCACTTGCTCCTACAGGTCTCTACATCTTTATGTGGTGTGTCCCCCTACATTATAGTGCACACAATAAGTCTTGTTGTCTCTCTTCTCAATTGGAAACCTTATCGAGTCGGGCTAAGTCAATAGGCCTTTTATCCTGGATTTCCCAAACTATCTAGGCCAATGGTCTGTTCAGGGGGTGTACACTGTCCCTCCGGCGACATGGTTGACCTGGACATGTGCCCTTCTCTCCTGCACTTGATTATTCTGAGGCATCGGCCCAGACTCCTTTTGCCTCGGTACCGGTGATTGTGACTACAATTGTGTATTTATTAAGAGAATAATATATCATTTTACACTTGTAGTTTCATTTATCCTCTTAATTTAGCATATTAAATAAATTTATGTTTTATATATTTTTATTGTGATTTTTATTTTTTATGTAGGTGAAATAATACTTTGGATGCATAACTAGAAAAATGGATATGACATTTGGATTTTGAAGGTCAAAAACTTGAAAGGGCGTTCTAACAGTGTACAAATTCAGAAATTCCAACCCTGCGCAATATTCGTATTTTGGCCATAATTTTTTATTCCGATATCAGATTGAAATGATTTAAGTTCCAGATGAAAGAAGATTCAAAGATCTACCATTTTTAAGTTCATAAGACTTTCTAATTCTGAGGTTTTCAAGGTCGAAATTGATGAAAACTCCAAAATGTATTATGTGTAATTATTAAAGTCATTATAAAAAAAATGGAAATTTACAATTTACAATGGTCAAACTTCAACCAAACATGCTTGCATGTTTGGTGGAAGCATGTTTGGTAGAGAAAATGGTGGAGTGTTTAGTGGAGTGTTTGGTGGCATGTTTGATGGAGTGTTTGGTGGAGAAATTGATGGAGAAATTGGTGGAGAAATTAGTTGAAGCCTTTTCTTTGCCTATAAATTGACGAGTTCTGAATTCATATTCTTTATATTTTCTTTGATTTCTCTTAAGGAATTGAAGATCGTATCTTGTTTGTTTAAATTCTTGTAATGTCTTTTAATTTTAGTAATAAAGTTTTGTGTGTTTTTAATTACAAGTGAGTATCTAATTTCTTTCTGCTGGGGGAATGGGTGAAGCTTTTATTATTAAAGTTTAGATTAATCTCACTTATATTATAATATATAAATAGTAATTAATAATAATTAATTGAGATCTGGATTAATTATTGACAAACCTTTCTACCGCCTATATGGCTGGTTTTATATGATTTTGGCATAATTGAGTACCTAATTGGACTTGTTATAGACAAACGTTATCACCGCCTTTATGGCTGGTTTTATGTTTCTGGCATATTTAGTATCTTGGGAGGACTAGTTATTTATAGAAATGACTACCGCCTTAATGATCGGTTCTATATGTTTTGGCATAGTTAATTCCGGAAGTAAATTAATTGGGTTATAATGATAATTTATATATTATAAAAATGAGATTTCAAAATATAAAATTGGATCACATAACCCTAGCATTTTAATTTATTATTGTAGTTTAATTCAAAATCTCCAAACGACTTCAAACGAATCAAATCTTTTTATTTTCGCACTAATTCTTATTTTACCATACAAAATATATTCCCTATGGATCGACCCCGAGCTTACCAGGTTATTTTATTACTTCGACACTCTTATACTTGGGAGTAAATAACCACTTTTTTTAGCGTGTCAAGTTTTTGGCGCCATTGCCGGGGAATACAATTTAGCAGATAGAATAATAATTTTTCTTTTTATTTATTTATTTATTTTTATTTTTATTTTGTCAGTTTTGCAGGTTGTATGATACATTGGTCTCGATCATCTAGTAGAAGAATAATTAGAGAGTCTTCATCACATTCATCATCAGTCAAAATGGTCGAGAATCGAAATGGAAATCCACTTGCCCGAATTCAAAATCCAGATGATCAGGAAGAAAATGAGTCTCAGCATGGCGATCTTAATCATCCAATGACACTCAGAGAATTCATGAATCCTATCAGGACAGGATCACCGTCTTGCATTGCTTTCCCCCAGATGCATCATATTTCAATTTCAAACCAGGTATCATCCAACTTTTACCCACATTCCATGATTTTGAATCAGAAAATCCTTATCAACACTTGAGGGAATTCGAAGAGGTATGTAATACTTGCACATATCAAAATTGGAGCATGAATATAATTCGACTTAAATTCTTCCATTTTCTTTAAAGAATAAGACTAAAATTTGGCTGTAAAACCTTAGGTCGGGATCCATTAAAACATGAGATGATTTACAAGATCTGTTTCTAAAAAAATTCTTTCCCTATCACAGGACAAATTCCTTTAAGAGGAGAATCACAACTTTCACACAAGAGTCGGAGAAATTTGTTTACCAATGTTGTGAGAGATTTAAAGAGACATTAAATATTTGTCCACATCACGGGTTTGAAACATGGAGGTTGGTGTTGGGGTTTTGGGCAAAATACACGGGTTAAGCAGCGGAATACGGGAAAATCAAAATTTCTCATTTCTTAATTTTTTCTTATTTATTTTAATCACTCAATACTCAAAAACAGCAATTTTAACCCATAAATCATAATTTTAGTAAATTACCATACAACCCCAAAAATTTCCATTTTAATCCTAAGTTGTTCAAAACATGTTTAGGTGATTTCCAATCACAAATAATTTGTACATCAAATATACATTAAAAACAAAATTCTGAAAAATTTTCCAGATTTTTCAGTAATTACAGAAATGCCCCAAAACTTTGCATTTTGATCATTTTAGTCCTAATTTGTCAAATACACAATTAGGTGATTCCAAATCACTACCAAAATGATTTATACATGTCTTATACATGAAAACACAAATTACAATTCAAGAAAACAATTTTTTCCTAAATTGCCGAGAGGTCCCTCAAGTTTCCAAGAATTGCACTTTAGTCCAAATTGGTTCAAAACCATTCAAGATCAAGTCCAATCAACACCAAAATTAATATTCATCATATATACATCATTAATTAATACATATTTGCAAAGTCCCAAATTTGGAGAGGGTTATAAACCCTAATTTCTCAAAATTGTCCAATTTGCCAATTAACACCAAATTAATAAAATTCAACATTTTAATTCAATCCTTACTACACCAAATAAGTCTCACCACCATGAAACAACTCAAGAACAATTCTAGGTCATTTATGAGTGACTAAGCAACTCTAGAATAGCTACCAAGTTCTCAAATAACCAAAAGTAAGCTTAATAACACTTAATAAGCTTTTCTTTACTAAATACACATGCTAACACCTTTCATTTATGCTTCAAACAAACTTATTACAAATCCAAGAGAATAAAGAAAACATGACAACATCATATGTTGAAGTCTAAAGGTATAGAAACAATTTTCAAGTAAAGAAAAGTATGAAATTACCTTAATTTTCAAGGTTTTCTTCACAAATCCCATTTAGCACTTAGGTTTTTCTCTCAACTCTCCTTCTTTGTAATATAATTTTGAAGCAAAAAGTGAAGCAAAATGAAAAACTCAAAGCTTACATCATTAGGGCATGACCGACTTTACCAAGAGCAAAATGTGAATTTTGATTTTTACAAATTTAATCAATACTAAAAATGCCAAAAATCAAGTTGTCAACCATTTTAATTAATATATGCACAAATGTACCAATTACATTTTGCCATATTAAAGTTAAAATATATTTATATTTAATTAATCTAATTATTTAATAATTAAATAATTAGATAATTAGAAATATAAATATCCAAATATATGTATAATATTTACATTAAATATTCCATAATACATATATTTGAGACAAGTGTCAAATAATTTATTTGACAATTAATTAATGTGGATTTAATAAAATCAAGTATTCAAATCAAATACAGATTAATTAGGAAAAAGCCGGAAAAACCCTTAAAGCGTGTCTTTATCCTTTAACCGTTAAACGATCTATAAATAATCAATATTATTTATAAAAGTAGCCCTAGTGCTCTACAAGTATGTTTCATTAGTGAGACTCTCTAGATTCAGACATATCCTTCACGAAATCCAATTTCGTGTCCATAATCTACCCACACGTAAATTATGACGACCAAGGATAAACTCGCTGAATCATACAGGTCGATGTCATCACATACGTATAATCCATCTGTCACAGGTATTCAGATTATCCCAAAGATATAGATATAAACGTCAAATCTCTATAGGTATAATCCTGTTGACGATTCTATTATCAATCTCTTAATAACACTTAGAACTAACAGCTACAGTGTACCACTGGCCCATGGATTTAACAAATTGCTAATTACACATTGAATACATATGCTATGTACATAGAACTGACAGATCCTATCTTGATACTTACAGAATATCCTAAGGATCAGTCCACACCCATCGAACAGACGGAGGTCTAATCTAAATAGATCGATGACGTGACTGTCATCAAAGTGTGGAGGATACCTCATGTTGGACAATTATGACCCATAGCATCACTATTTGTACAGAACATGGTGTTGTTGTACAAATTAACTATGTGACAAAGGAAATTGCTCTTTTATCATTTGTAATTGGATTAACGGGGATATATAAATGATAAAAGTCCATATGATTTGTACAGGATTAATAAGATATGAGACATTATTAATCCACTAAGGTTTAATCATTAAAATATCCCTAGTTGTAGTATTATCGAGATTACACATCGATAATGCGAAATAGACTAGTATTGCACTTGTGCGCGTTGTGGGAGCATAACGGCATAGTTCTCATATATTTAAGTATTGGATACTTATGCAAGTCTGATATGAGGTTGTGTTTACCGATGGTACAGAAACAGCTTCGCTCTGGATAGACCCCTCGGAATTCCATTGGTAGTATGACTATGTGTCTATGGAAGTCCGAATCAGGGTAAATGTATTTGGTCTTAACCTGAGACTTACATCGCTAATACTCGCGACAATCAATATACTTTGGTTTTGGTCGTTCGGGGCTTTAACAGGTTCTGTTTACGCCTCTTCTGGCTATATTGAGAATCGTAGTGTATTGGGTGTGATGTCAAAATGAAAGTATCACTTCAGTCATATGGAGATGATGGTCACATAGGATAAGGAACTGATACTCTTGTATGCTGCAGCTATCGGGATAATATGACTAGGTCATGTTTATCCGATTATAGAGACTAGTTACTAGAGATCTGATATATGCTTCGTACGGGGCATACACAATTCCAGCCCCAGGCCTTGCATGTGACATCCGATACTGGATCGCAATACGCAATACTATGTATAATACGCCTGATACATATTATATATTCCTTTAAGAATATTTCTGGAGAATTGGGTAGGCACGGTGCTTTGCTAGAAGCCAACCATGTCTTGTAAATCGATAAAAACGTAGTACTAGGTACGTATGTGTTCGGATAGTCCGACGAGCGGATTTACTGCCAACATATCCACGGATCTCATGGGTCGCTTCCCGAAGATTCACCGATGACGTATGACTCGAACATAATTAATCTGAGATTAATTATAAGAGAGAGAAAATTAATCTAGGATTAATTACGGAGATATTTTATCTGGGATAAAATACTATTTAAAGAGAGAGAACGATTAATTTAGAATTAATCGATAAAATAATATATTTGATATATTAAACGAAATTAGATTTCGACGCGGAATTAAAATTGGATTTTAATTCGGGCAAACTGGTTAATTTAGAATTAATTCGCTAGCGACGTGAATAGTAATTTTGCTAGGCATAATTATTTAATTAAATTTGATTTAATTACGTCGCAACGGAAAATTCGTTAATTCGAAATTAGCGAAACCGAGCCCGGGAGTGTTTGCGGGCCCACTCGGATTTTGAATCAAGTGGGGCCCACATGTCACATCACAAGTCACATCACTTGTCACTTTAAATTAACTTTATGGTGATGGGTTTTTGTGGTTAGTGAAGACTTGTTTTACACTCCAAATAGTAATGATGAAAGACATATACCAAATATTGGTTTTTGGTATATCTTGATTTTGGTTTTTGAAATCAATATACACAACTTTCCTTCTCTCTCTATTCTCACATCTCTCACGCCCAAGTGTAGTTTTTTCCTCCCAAAATTTTCTAAGGCTTGGCCGAATTTCAAGAGGGAAAAAGGGAAACAATTTGTTGCAAATTTTTCCAAGTGCTAGCACACTAAAGAGAACATTCAAAGGTGATAGGGAAACCCATCTATGAGCTTGGAATCAACACTCAAAGCTTGGAGCTTGAAGAGCATAACAAAAGGGGTTGCCCGAATACATAAAAAGGAAAAGCTTGGAGCAACTTCTCAATGGCAAAAGTTTTGAACTCTCCGCCAACATCCAACCGATCAAAGTGAGTATTTCCGCCACCTTACTTTGTAGTATTCACACATTTCTTTTGCTTAATTGATCTTGGTTTGACCTAGAAAACCCAACAATGGTATCAGAGCGGTTATTAAGCATGAAATTGAATTTAGGGTAAAATTTGGGTAAATTTGATTTGAACATGATTTAACCAAATTGTTTGTTTGAGCATGCTTGTATATGGATAACTTGGAGTTATATGTGATCAATTTGATGAAAATTGAATTCGATTAATTTTCCCCAATTATTTTGGCTTGGCCGAATATGTGATATGCCCTAAGTCATGGTATTTTTTGTTCTTTTGATCATTGGATGAGTTTAAAGACTTGGGATAAATTGATTTAGGATTTAATTGGATTGAAATCGAAATCGATTTTAAAAATCCCTCATTGCCGTGACATATATAGCATGTAATGAGTTGATTTTATTTCAATTGTGTTGGACATGAATTGAATATAATAAAGCATGATTAATTGATTAAATTGGTATTTTGGAAATGTTAATTTGACTAATTAATTATGGCTAATGCACTTTATTGATTAAATTATGATATTTGGAATATTGGAATTTAATTAGTTGGGCTAAATTTGGAATTGGGCTAAAAATATTGTATTTGGGCTTAATGGGCTTGGTTGGGCCAAGTTTGGTTTAGGTTAATTGGTTGGATCCAATTGGGCCTAAAACCATTTCTATAAAGTCCAAATATAA
This sequence comes from Zanthoxylum bungeanum, assembly GCA_019454045.1. Classification (NCBI taxonomy): domain Eukaryota; kingdom Viridiplantae; phylum Streptophyta; class Magnoliopsida; order Sapindales; family Rutaceae; genus Zanthoxylum; species Zanthoxylum bungeanum. Next base: position 34,226 of record SKCR01053270.1, on the reverse strand, counting down.
TATATTGGGCCTTTAAAATTTTAATTGGGCCTAATGGGCCTAAATTGATTTTTGGCAAAGAGTGATTCCTTATTGGGCTTTGGTTGTCAAAGTCCATGCCTTATAAATTAATTAAAAGCTCATTGGACTTTAATTAAATTGACATTGGATGTTAATTGGGCTTTGAGACCCGTTAAGGTTAGATTTAGAATCTAAGCCGCAAAGGCTCATTAATAAAGTGTAATTATTTAATTTGGAATTAATAAGAATTAGTATTGAATGCAAATTAAATTGGATTTAATATTGTAGTTTGATATAATTCAAGAATTCGTACTTTGAGTACTTATTCTTAAAACGAGTTGGACTCGCGCAAATCAAATCGTTGTTTGAACATTGGATGGTCATTAATTTCAGATTAATTAATTGGATTAGATTGATTGATAACATGTTTTGTGTGAACACATGGATGTGATGTATGAATAATGTATATCAGATGGATATTAGATGGGTGAGGGCAATTTTGGAAATTGTTGTAATAAATTTAGAATTTATTAAATTGGACCTGCGTGTCCAGCCTATTACCTCTTGACTCTTTGTATTTCTCTTCTCACCTATTCCCCTCAATGTAAATGAGGTTTCTTTAGAAGTGTTATGTAATTGGGTAGAAATAAGTTTTGTGCTAGCGGGAGAGAGGAAATTGAGAGATTTGTTCTAGGAACAAATGTTTTAAATATCATTCCGCATATCATTATTAATTTATTTACAGCGCCTTATTATGCTTTTAGAATGCATGCTTAAGGGTGTATGATGAGACCTAATCAAAGATAATTAATTGGTTACCAATTACGCGAAAAACCCTCAATAAATATTAAGCGTTTTCCTTCCATTGAGTGATTCTCTCTCAAAATCCAAGATTGGCACTGGTTTGTTGGCCAAAGTCAAGACCTTTGTCCATCGCGGATGTGTTTGAATCATGAAGGCTTTGTTCAATATCGCATGTCTTGTCCAAGTTGTGATTTGTTGGCCAAAGTTAAGATCACTTCTTGTCCATCGACATCGATTACGAAGCTTTCCAAAGTCAATGGGTTCCGCTTAACTGGAATCATTAACCTTGTTGTGCCAAAGCCAAGGCTTAGTTGATTCAGAGGAAAAATGTTAGGGATTATATTTGATATATTGGCATATATTGGATATATGTTTCGGACTTGGATGTCCACCTACTGGATCTAGGAATTGGATGAGATCCAATTGATCTTAGAGATCTAACTAGTTAAATATCATACAGCTTGTTGGCCAAAGTCAAGGTTGTGTGTTATTTAACGGGATCCTAGCCCACTAGGAAACTAGGAATCCCGAGTACTCAACAGAGGGTTAGAGGCTTGCCGAAAATTAGTGGGAGGCAAATATTAAATTTGCAATTTCGTTTAGATACTTGCCAATACGCGCTCATTTCAATTTTTCGTCATTATTAATAAATATATTAGTTGGACTAATATTTAATTGTTGTTTTAAATTAAACAGTTGGACTGTATTCAAACTATTTCATTTATAGTTGATTATATAATTGGATTATAGTAATCAATATATTTGGATTTAACCAATCAAGTAGTAGTTGATTATATAGTTAGACTATAGTAATCATTATATTTGATTGTACCCGAAATCGTTGATTGGATTGTTGGACTATTGGAATCAAGATAAATGAAAGATTAGCATTTAGAACATAATCCTGGGTGAAAATGTTTGTTAAACGGCTCTAATTTTCAGATTGGGAATAAAACCTCAGGATAGTCCTAGGAACTGAGAAGTTATTCTATTTGATAGAGAAACATCTTGGGCCTAAGCCCGAAGTTGAGCAAATAGTAGAGCATGAGCTTTAGAAGATTCATGGTGATGATAACTTTAGTGCTCAATCATTTATGCTTACCGCAATGACTCTTTAATTTCGTCGTCAAAATTAAGGATTAGATCATTGTACCATGATAATGAAATTAAAGATCTTCATAGATCTATTCTTAGATCTTAGAAGTACAAATTGCAAAAGAAGCTCTTTCGCTCATGTATGTCAGAGAGTACATCTGTCGAGCACTAGTGTCGCAGATGATTGCTGACATCAATCAGCTAGGTTAGCTGGGCATTACCTACGTGGCCGAGACTACCAAAGATTTGATCTTATAGTCTCTACCCGAAAGCTGGGACAGGTTCATTTTGAACCGAGAGTAAACTCTTGGAGAGTTGATGGCTATGCTCTATGAGGCAGAGCCAGAGCTTCTAAAATGGGCAAAGGAAAAATCATTACAGTCTTCTGAGAAGACAAATGACATATCCCAAGACGTCTGCCTAAGTTGTGGCAAACGGGGTCACTGGATGTGTGAATGCTGTATGGACAAGGCAGACATGAAGGAAGTAAAGACGGGGCAAGGCTCCGACTGCAAGTATGTTTTTCATAAACATGTTCACTATTAGTTTCAAAAATTGGATTTTTGATACTAGATGTGGTACATAAATATGTACTGATGTGCAGAATCTGCTGATTAGAAGGATACTGACTTCAGATGAGATTGACCTGCGAGTCGGAAATGAGACGAGAGTCGCTGTTTTAACCGTAGAAACCTAAGTTTAGGAACTACCCTTTAGGTATGTACTTAAATTAGGAAACTGTTATAATGTACCTAGTTTGACTAGAAACATTATCTCTATATCTAAGTTTAACCTGTTGCGGGTATACCTTTATATTCTAGAACACTAAAGTGTTTTATTTTATAAAGATGATATTGAGATAAACACATTTGATGTGAATAACAGTATTTATATTTTAATATAAATGAATCTCAAACGTATGACATGACAAACAAATAGCTCGAACTGAATTAATCAGTTGAGACTTATTTATGGCATTGTTGTCTGGGACACATTAACAAGACTCGTATATCCACACTTTTGAAGAATGGATACTAAGACGGATTTGATTATATTCAAATAATGTCTACGAATCTAGTTTATTAGGTAAAGTGCCTAAAACACTTTTTACTTGGTAAAAGTATAAGTGCCACCGATCTGTTAGCCCTCGTTCATAGTGACAAAAGTGGTCCCATGTCTAGCTAGGCTTGAAGTGGATATGAATACTTCGTAACCTTTACGGATGTAGCATCGCGTTATGGTTATGTGTTTCTTTTGAAACACGAATCGAAAACTTTTGATAGATTCAAAGAGTTTCGACACGAAGTAGACAGACAGATCAGCTAAAGCATAAAACCATCACGGTTAGACTGTGATGGAAAATATTTAAGCAATAAGTTTCTCAATTACTTGAAAGAGTATAGTATTCTTTCACAAATGACTCCTCCTGGAACACCTCAATTGAGCGGTGTGTCAGAACAGAGAAACCGAACCTTGTTGGACATAGTAAGGTTAATTATGAGTCGCTCTGAGCTACCATTTTCCTTATAGGGATACACATTAAACAATGCAATACTTATTTTGAATAAGATTCCATGATAATCTGTTTGACAGACATTATATAGATATGAACATGAAAGAAACCGAGTTTTCTCATTCCTGGAGATTTGGGAATGCTAGGCATATGTTTGGATGATACCAAACTAAAACTCAAATCGGATAAGTGCCAATTTGTATGTTATCATAGGGTAACCAAAGTATAGTACTTATACAACTCACATGAGAACAATGTAATTGTTGCTCGCCATGTAGTTTTCCTAAGAGGAATACCTATATGCAGTGGTAAGTGGGAGGAAAGTAAAACTCGATGAAAATCGGAGTAATACTGTTCCAGGCACCGATTCTTTAACGGAACACAAACAGTTCACCAGAGATGAAATTGTACCATAATCTTCGAATACACAAGAACCGCGTAAGTCGGAGAGAGTCAGAAAACAACCTGGGAGGTATGGGTTTCTGATCTCACCTCATGAAGATGTCAATCTTATTGAGGAACACGAACCGACTAAGTATGAGAAAGTGATATAAGGTATCAACTCTCTATTATGGCAAAGTGCCATGATTTCCAAAATGGATTCCATGTATACCAACCAAGTTTAGACACTGGTTGATGTACCGGAAGGCATTGTGCCTATTGGTACTATATGAGTCTTCAAGGAAGACATACATGGATGGCAACATACCAACGTACAAAGCTAGGCTTGAAGCCAAAAGGTATCGTTATCAACATTGTGTCGATTACGATGAAACCTTTTATCCGTTGCCATGGTTAAATCCATTTGGATAATGCTTGCTAATGCTGCATGTTTCATTTATGAAATATGGCAGCTGAACGTCAAAATCGTTTTCCTTACACGGAAACCTTTTGGAGGATGTTTACAATATCCTGACGGTTTTGTCGCACCAAAACATGCAAACTAGGTTTGCATGTTAAATCGATCCATTTATGGATTGAAGCAAGCATTGCGTTCTTGGAACCAGCGTTTTGATGTAATCATAATGGTATATGATTTAATTCAAAACGAAAATGATTCTTGTGTATATAAGGAGGTTAGTGGGAGCGCACTGACAGTGATTGTCCTAAATAATGTTGATATATCATTTCTTGGAAATGACATTCCCATAATACAATCGGTGAAAGCTGGGCTTTCAAGAAAATTCTCCATAGAATACTTGGGAGAGACAACCTTTATTCCAGGAATAAGGATCTACTGGGATAGATCTAAAAGTTATTGGCACTCTCCGTGAACTCGTACATTGAAAGATATGTACGCGACCTGGTGTCTCATATGCTTTAAGCATATGGAGTCACAATCAGGGCAATCCAAGTGATAGTCACTGGATTGATGTTAAGAACATCTTTAAGTATCTTAGACGAACTAAGGATGCTTTCTTATACATAGAGGAAGAGAAATTGAAGTGACTGGGTTCACTGCTGCAAGTTTCCAAACCGACAATAACGACTTGTAGTCGTAATAAGGGTACTATATAGTTTGAATAACAGAACAATGAGCTGAAAATCTTCCAAGCAAGATATTGTTGCCGAATAAACAACAAAAGCGGAATATTGTTGCAGCTGAGGCAGCAATATAAGCGATTTGGATATATAATAATCCTAATAAGATTAGGTGTAGTTCTGTTAGCAGCTGAGCTAGGCTACAGCACAGGCTAAAGAATTAGTGGTCACATCAACGATCCAAATATATACTTCAATTTCTTTCATCTGATTTGTCGGATCATACATCGTGGCGATGTGATGATCGAATAAATCGCATCAGATGATAACATTGCCAATCCGCTGACGAAAGCTGTTTCTCAGCAGAAGTTTGAGCGACCCGTACATAGTTCAGATGTAGGACACTTGAGTGATTGGCTATAGGCCAAGTGGGAGATTCTTGGACAATTATGACCCATAGCATCACTATTTGTACAAAACATGGTGTTGTTGTACAAATTAACTATGTGACAAAAAAATTGCTCTATTATCATTTGTAATTGGATTACCGGGATATATAAATGATAAAAGTCCATATGATTAGTACCAGATTATAAGATATGAGACATTATTAATCCACTAAGGTTTAATCATTAAAATATCTCTTCGTAGTATTATCGAGATTGGACATCGATAATGTGGAATAGACTAGTATTGCACTTTTGCTCGTTGTGGGAGCATAACGGCATAGTTCTCATATATTTAAGTATTGTATACTTATGCAAGTGTGATAGGAGGTTGTGTTTACCGATGGTACGGAAACAGCTTCGCTCTGGATAGACCCCTCAGAATTCCATTGGTAGTATGACTATGTGTCTATGGAAGTCTGAATCAGGGTAGGTGTATTTGGTCTTAACTGAGACTTACATCGCTAATACTTGCGACAATCAATATACTTGGTTTTGGTGGTCCGGGGCTTTAACAGGTTCCGTGTACGCCTCTTCTGGCTATATTGAGAATCGTAGTGTATTGGGTGTGATGTCAAGATGGAAGTATAACTTCAGTCATATGGAGATGATGGTCACGTAGGATAAAGAACTGATACTCTTGTATGCTGCAGCTATCGAGATAATATGACTAGGTCATGTTTATCCGATTATAGAGACTAGTTACCAGAGATCTGATATATGCTTCGTACGGGGCATACACAATTCCAGCCTCAGGCCTTGCATGTGACATCCGATACTGGATCGCAATACGCAATACTATGTATCTACACCTGATACATATTATATTTCCTTTAGAATATTCTGGAGAATTGGGTAGGCACGGTGCTTTCCTAGAGCCAATCATGTCTTGTAAATCGGTAAAAACGTAGTACTAGGTACGACGTGTTTGGATAGTCCGACGACCAGATTTATTGCCAACATATCCAGGGATCTCATGGGTCGCTTCCGAAGATTCACCGATGACGTATGACTCGAACGTAATTAATCTGGGATTAATTATAAGAGAGAGAAAATTAATCTAGGATTAATTACGGAGATATTTATCTGGGATAAAATACTATTTAAGAGAGATAACGATTAATTTAGAATTAATCGATAAAATAATATATTTGATATATTAAACGAAATTAGATTTCGACGCGGAATTAAAATTGGATTTTAATTCGGCAAACTGGTTAATTTAGAATTAATTCGCTAGCGACGTGAATAGTAATTTTGCTAGGCATAATTATTTAATTAAATTTGATTTAATTACGTCGCAACGGAAAATTCGTTAATTCGAAATTAGCGAAACCGAGCCCGGGAGTGTTTGCGGGCCCACTCGGATTTTGAATCAAGTGGGGCCCACATGTCACATCATAAGTCACATCACTTGTCACTTTAAATTAACTTTATGGTGATGGGTTTTGGTGGGTTAGTGAAGACTTGTTTTAAACTCCAAATAGTAATGATGGAAGACATATACCAAATATTGGTTTTGGTATATCTTGATTTTGGTTTTTGAAATCAATATACACAACTTTCCTTCTCTCTCTATTCTCCCATCTCTCACGCCCTAGTGCAGTTTTTTCGTCCCAAAATTTTCTAAGGCTTGGCCGAATTTCAAGAGGGAAAAAGGGAAACAATTTGTTGTAAATTTTTCCAAGTGCTAGCGCACTAAAGAGATCATTCAAAGGTTATAGGGAAACCCTTCTATGAGCTTGGAATCAACACTCAAAGCTTGGAGCTTGAAGAGCATAACAAAAGGGGTTGACCGAATACATCAAAAGGAAAAGCTTGGAGCAACTTCTCAATGGCAAAAGTTTTGAACTCTCCGCCAACATCCAACCGATCAAAGTGAGTATTTCCGCCACTTTACTTTGTAGTATTCACACATTTCATTTGCTTAATTGATCTTTGTTTGACCTAGAAAACCCAACACCTCATACATCCACAGTTGTATCTCAAGTCAAAGGACCACTATGCTCACTTGACCCGAGAAGATTTCTATTGACGTTGGTGTACCATCTATTAGGAAATATTTGGTGAGTTATGTGTTTATCCAATATAAACACTTACACGTCTATACGAGTCTCTCTAGACTCATGGTTCATTGGGATAAACCATCGGACCGAGTCTCGATATATGACGTGTACTGGTCTCAGAGGATTTTACTAACAGACCCGTGTTAGTAAATCTTGACCAGGAACTTTATTTGATAATATACTTCTAGTAGTGACACTTCCCAATGTCAATTACAAATTACTTTGTAACTTCGCACTACATTATATATTATCGGGTGTTTTCTAATATATACATATCACTAAATCATATTTAAAATCAATATAATCGTAATTAGATCGAATATGTATATAAAAGCACTAAGTACTACCATAAATAAGTAATATTATGGAAAAAGGAATTGTTTGTATTCATGAATCGGACATAAATACGATCCAAATTGGCACTCCGAGCACCAACCCTAATAGCTGGTTGCCTATTTCTACGAGGGGTTAACACCCCAAGGTAGACAAGTAATGGAAATGATGTGTAATGGTGAGTTTAGAGACAAAAATCCCGAAGATGTACTAAATTACCTAGAACACATATCATAGAATGCACAACACTGGGACACAGTTGGCACTTATGAGTCGTCTGTAAAACCACCGCCATCTGGTAGATGTATGTTTAACCTTAGGGAAGACCATGACCTGTCTATTAAGTATGCATCTCTAGCTAAAAAAGTTGAGGCATTAGAATTAAGGAAGAGTGATCATGTCAAGTCTGTTCAATAAGTCATCTGTCAAATCTGTAATTCAAATGAACATGTCACACAAATTTGCCAACCTTGCCAGCCCTGGAAGAATGTCTCCATGACCAGATCAGTTCCATAAACACTTTCAATAGACCAAATCAAAATCCATACTCCCAAACCTATAATTATGGTTAGAGAATTCATCCAAACTTCAATTGGAGGAATGATACCAAGCACAACCATCACAACAACCTCCCCAGGTACGCCATAATTTCTAAAATTCTCAGAATTATGCATAATGTCCCACAACCTAGAAAACCCTTGAGGAAACCTTGCATGCATTCATTGAGAAACAGGAAGCCATCAATAACCAACATGTGCAAACATTGATTGATTTGAAAGATATTTTTTCCAAAATCACATTTGCTTTGACCATTAATGAGAAAGGTAAGTTTCCTGCACAACCACAGCCAAACCCCAAGAGTCATCAAAACCCTCACGAGGGTAGTTCTGGTAGTCAACACATTGACCAAGTCAATCTGTTAGTACTCTTCGTAATGGTAAGGTTATCCACAAACCTAATTTTGAACCTCAGTAAATGAAAATAAATCATATCAAGAGGGTAAAGAAGAGGTTAATGAACCAGTACCTATCGTTGATGATAACAAATTGCCACATACACCACCATTTTCTCAAGCATTAAAAATAAAGAAATTGAACCATTCCCCAGAGATTTATGAAATATTCTCTGGATTTTATTATTAAATCTGAAGCAAGCAATTATAAGCCAGTTCATGTAATATTTGGTCATCCATTTTTAGCAACAGCTAACGCTTTAATAAATTGCAGGAATAGAATCATGAATTTGTCCTTTGGGCATATGACGTTGAAACTTAATATATTTGACATGTGCAAACAATCATACGATGAGGACAATGAAGACGAGAGCATGAATCTAATTGAACCAATTGTGGAGGAATATTTTCAGGGAAGTTTATTTGATCCTATAGAAATTTGTGCATCTAATTTTCTTGAATCAAGTATGCAATTAGATTCAGATAATCCTAATGATTTTTTACTTGATTCTATACAGGTACTCGAGGAAGATTGAGATAATCAAAATTTTGAGGATAAACGGAGACATTAGGTAAGAAAGAAAGCTTTTCTAGCTGAACAGGTAAGCTCCATTCTCTCCACCAACAATATTTTAAAATATAAAGATCCTAGTTGTCCGAATATTTTATGTATTATTGGAGATAAAAAAAATTGAACATGATTTGCTTTACCTTGGAGCCAGTGTAAATTTGCTTCCATTTTCGGTTTACCAACAACTTAATATTAGCGAGTTAAAACCAACTTTAACTACTCTTTTACTTGCCGATAGATCAGTCAAAGTACCGAAATGAATTGTAGAAGATGTGTTAATTCAAGTCGATAAATTCATATATACTGGAAGAGGAAAAATATGAGTAAATACCAAATTTGGAAATGAAACATTTGCTATGAGAATTGAAGAATGCATTTCTTGGAGATGAACAAACTTATCATATGGGAAGTTCTTCCACTCTCACATGCGATCAAAAAGGAAAAATATCTACAGACTTGAACCATCACGGCATGGAAGAAACTCTTGCAAAACTCCACAATCATTTTCCTTCTCCCCACCAAAATATTCTAATGAAAATTTACAAAGCACTCATAGAAAGGATGAGGCTTCTTATGAACCATGGTATTCCTATTGATATTCGTGGGGTAATTGAGGCAAGGGTTCACTTGACAGGTGAGTCATCTAACTTTTTTATTTCTCATATGCCTGGTTTAGGGAAAATCACTTATGCTAAGAAACGAAGAGCTAAACGATTATATGTTTGTTATAAATGTGCACGCTGGACATGCAACACTCGTTGTCGTTCTTTAGGAATGATGTCTGACAATTGTGAAGATAAAATTCAATTCATTATATATGGCTTAAGTAAGGAGTGTTTAAATGATATATCATTGACTCTTGAGACACATCCTAGTGGACATGTTCATAGAGTAATTCGTAATTTGTATACACAATTTCAAAAAGAAAGACAACATTATAGACTCAGGAATCTGACTTTAAAAGACATTGTTTGCTAATTTATAGAAAAATTGGATGGGAAGCATATCCCCGACCTATAGAGGGTGTTCAAGCTGTTACTGGACGTAAAACCAGAGGAAGATGTGAGCAACAATCACAACTATCTGTATATATAGTTTCAATTATTCCTTTGATTTTTCTTTTCTTTACTTTACTGTTTTGATTTCCGTTACTTTAAATTTTCGCTGAGAGTATCTAAACTTTTTTTACTTTCACAATCTATTCTATTGTTCATCTGACAATTATCATTTTACAGGTATTAGAGCAATTATTACTCACCCTTTTTCGGGATCTATAAATTCAGCTCGTCATTTCTCTCTTCAACACATCCAGATAAGAGAGAAAGCAAAATATGGAAACAACTTCAAGAAGACGAGTCACTGACATCTGTGTGTTTTGTGGAACTAGCTTTGAAACTAAACCAGAATTATTGAGGCTGCAAAAGAATTGGGTAGAGTTATGGCAGAAAGAAATATGCACTTAGTATATGGCGGAGGCAATCTTGGATTGATGGGGCATATTTCAAAGGCCGTACAAGAAGGTGGCAGTCAGGTTTTGGGGATCATTCCAAAACCTTTGGCAGACGGAAACCTCATCGAAAAATCAAATGGAGAAGAATGCATTGTCTCAGGTATGCTTGAAAGACTTTCTGAAATGATTAATCATGCTGATGGTTTTATCGCTTTACCAGGTGGGCTAGGCACGCTGGAGGAAATATTCACAGTGATCTCTTGGGCGAACTTGAACACTCACCAAAAACCCATTAATGTTGACAATTTTTTCGATTTTCTCTTAGTATTTCTTGCAGATGCCAAAATACTTGCGTTCATTTCAAAACCAGTAAAAGATATCGTCCTAACTGTAAAAAGGGCTGATGAATTAATTGACCAAATCCTAGCTTATGAACCAAAAATCGATCATATTCTTTCCAAGTTGAACTGGTCTGATAATGATTGTGGCAAAAAACCTAGATTGGACTTTGAACTTAATCTGTAATTTTTTCTTTTAGTAGCAGTAGATTCAATTGTCAATTCCACACTAATCAGGTGATGTCTTCTAAATTATGTTTCTACTTATTCAGACATTAGGACAATGTCTCAATTTGGTTGGAGGGAGGGGATAGTTGACTAGTTAGTTTTTATTTTATGTTCATTTGTGTGTTTTTATTTAAAAAAAAAAAAGAAAAAAGTTTTGTTTTAATTTGTTTACTAACCAAGTGGAATTGTTGTTTAGAGATTGCAGTGTAAGGAGTTTTCGCTCCTGAGAAGTTCTCAGTCTAATTCGTAACAAGTTATTTTTGTTTATTTCATTTTGAATTATTTAAATTTACGAATTCTCCATAATATTGATTAAATTAATCTTTATATGCTCATTTGATATGTATTATCAACATACACGGTAATATATGAATATGAGTTGCAAGTGAAAATTTTGTAATATTCAGTTCTCTAGTTTAATTGAGGTAGCACCTACAAGCAATGGAATTTGTATTTAAATTCAAAAAATGAAATTAACAATATTTTTACTTAGTAAATGAACATCTTGCCTCAACAAGCAGTGATAGTTTGCGTAAAACGGTAGAGCTTGAGTTAGTTAAAAAAATGATTATAATAATTAAGTTTATACTTAGTAACCGAACATCTTGCCTTAGTAAGCATTGATTGTTCGCGTTAAATGATAAAGCTTTTAACATTTGAGATCCGAGCAATTAAGTCTGTATGGGTGTCTTAACACTTAGTGCCCTAAAGCCAACTGATTTGGGAGTCACTGGCCCAAAGCTCGTTACAATGATTGAAGATGTATTATTATAAATAAATAAGAAATATTATTTATAAATAAATTTTCATTGCCAAAAAGGTGTGAATTCAGATATAACTTTAGGACAAAAATATTACTCTCTTTTCAACTACACTGTGAACATTGTGGACACAATGAGTTGATTAATACCTTGTTAATTGTGTATATGGATAATGGTAAAAAAATACATGAGAATTTACTTATTTGGTAATTTAGAAAGAAAGAAAACAACTACTAACTTGGATAAGAAATTTACTTTTTAGTTTTCGCTTAGATTACTAAGGACTAGTAATAAGCTGGTTGGGGTGTGATTGAGACTAAAAAATACGTATTTATTAAGAGAATAATATATCATTTTACACTTGTAGTTTCATTTATCCCATTAATTTAGCATATTAATTAAATTTATGTTTTATATATTTTTATTGTGATTTTTATGTATGTGAAATAATACTTTGGATGCATAACTAGAAAAATGGACATGACATTTGGATTTTGAAGGCCAAAAACTTGAAAGGGCGTTCTAACAGTGTACAAATTCAGAAATTCCAACCCTGCGAAATTTTCTTATTTGGGCTATAATTTTTTACTCCGATATCAGATTAAAGTGATTCTAGTTCCAGATGAAAGAATACTCAAGATGTACAACTTTGAAGTTCATAAGCTTTTCTAATTTTGAGGTTTTCAAGGCAGAAATTGATGAAAAATCCAAAGTATTCTATGTATAATTATTAAAGTCATTATCAAAAACAAAAATAGAAAATGACAATTTACAATTTACAATTGTCAAACTTCCACTAAACAAGCTTGTATGTTTTGTGGAGAAAATGGTGGAGTGTTTGGTGGGGTGTTTGGTAGATAAATTGGTGGAAGCCTTTTCTTTGCCTATAAATTGACGAGTTCTGAATTCATATTCTTCATACTTTCTTTGATTTCTCTTAAGGAATTGAAGATCGTATCTTATTTGTTTAAATTCTTGTAATGTCTTTTAATTTTAGTAATAAAGTTTTGTGTGTTCTTAATTACAGTATGAGTATCTAATTTCTTTCTGCTGGGGGAATGGGTGAAGGTTTTATTATTAAAGTTTAGATTAATCTCACTATATTATGATATATAAATATTAATGAATAATAATCAGTTGATATCTGGATTAATTATTGACAAACCTTTCTACCGCCAATATGGCTGGTTTTATAAGATTTTGGCATAATTGAGTACCTAATTGCACTTGTTATAGACAAATGTTATCACCGCCTTTATGGCTGGTTTTATGTTTCTGGCATATTTAGTACCTTGAGAGGATTAGTTATTGATATAAATGACTACCGCCTTTATGGCCGGTTCTATATGTTTTTGCATAGTTAATTCCGGAAGTAAATTAATTAGGTTATAATGATAATTTATATATTATAAAAAGTGAGATTTCTAAATATAAAATTTTAAAAGTGGATCACATAACCCTAGTATTTTAATTTATTATTGTAGTTTAATTCAAAATCTATTAATGACTTCAAACGAATCAAATATTTTTCTTTTCGCACTAATTGTTATTTTACCATACTAAATCTATTCCATATGGATCGACCCCGGACTTACCGGGTTATTTTATTACTTCGACACTCTTATACTTGGGAGTAAAGAACCACTTTTTGAGCGTATCAACTGGTCTCCTCGTTTCTCTACCCACATCCCGCTGATTTTCCGACCGAGGTGCTCTCGGCTTCTTAGCAGTCCCCCTCGGGCGATCTTCTCATCTCCCTACATTAATACAAACTTCATTGCCTGCTCTAAAACCGCGACGTAGTTCGGTATCTCCTGGATCCTCATGTGAGACCATAATTTCCCAACCTTGAGAGCTCATTTGAAACTTTCCAGCCTCTTCGGGGACTCATACGCCCCAACCTCTAATATTAGGTCATGTTACCTATCGACAAAGCTTTTCAAAGACTCGTCGTCTCCCTACTGCATAAACCTCAACGACCTCATCGTCTTCCTCGATACGCATGCCCATTTGAAATGGCGTACAAAGGACTTCCTCAGTTGGGAAAAGCTGCTGACACTTCCCGGGATCAGGTTCTTGAACCATAAATTGGCCGATCCACCCATAGTCAATGGGAATACCTTACAGACGGCCTCCGCTGCCATTCCCTGAATTTCCATCAACAAAATAAACTTCTCCACGTTGGACTCGGGGTCCGTGTTGACTTTGTAGACATCCATCGAGGGCATGGTGAACCTTCTTGGGAACTCCTATACCAATATCTCCTTCGTGAAGGGGACGCTGCCTTCACATCTTAGTCACTTCGTATCCCCCCTTTCACGTTTTCCTCCCACTTTTTCATCTCCTTACGAAACCAACTCCTCATTTGGCTCTTGGAACTGTTATGCCCATGTCCATGGGCCTCCCCACGCCTTCTACTTCGGGTGTGATACCTCTCATAACAGGGAACTTCATACTCTTTCTGTGGGTATCGTTTCAAGTCACTTTTCGTGAAGCAAGAGCTATTGCTGGAGGATTCTAAGGGTTTGCCTTTCTTCCTCCTCTTCCCACGGCCCTTCTACCGGTACGACACTGACTACTACTACAAATCTCACTTTTTGGGTGTTCCTCCTCCCATCTCCACGGTCTCCGTCCACTCCAGCGATCATTTTTCCTTTTGCTATTTCTTCATTCCTTTTACTATGACTTACTTCACCATTTTCTTCCATTTTTCTATCTAACTTCTCAATCTTCTCCAACATGTCCTTCATGAAGGTTTGGGTCGCTTCCCTCTCCTTTCGAGCATTCTCTCTCATTTCACAGGGTTTTTTCCATCTTCTCCATCCACACAGTCGTTGAGACCTTTAAAGTTATGTTGTTTCCGTCTTTTGCCATTGTCTTAACGTGTTGACGATTGTTTTTCGTTTCAGGGGCAATTCAGGAAGATCACTCCTCGAACAAACCCCCTTCAACTTGTTGGAGTTGGTGCTTGAAGTGTCAATCCGAATTATACATTTTATTATTTATTAATAAAATAATTACATTTTTCATAGGGATTCCTAATAGTTAGAAGTACACACCACCGTCAATAGGAATCTCCTCGAGTCGAGTAGCATATGTAATCCTTTTACTATATGCTAACATTGATTTTGTGTGAGATCCTCCACAATTTGATGTCATATATGTCAGAAACCTTTCATGGTCTGGCCTCTAGATGTTCGTTGGGTGTGGACCGATGCACCCAGTAATCAAGTGTAAATCAAGATAAGATCTGTCGGCCTGTATGTGTACCATAAAGAGTTTAGTTATCCATGTGAGTAAAGTCACGATTCTCAAAGCTTTCGCCAAAGTCGGTCACCTAGGGTGGGTCGCATCAGTTATGAAGAATCGTGGACATGTTGAGATGTGCACCTCGGAAACTTGACGGTGTATTCTATGTTTCCTAAACACAACTCGGATAGCCTATGACGGAGGGATTGTTAAACATATGTGATGACCTCGACTTGTATAGTTCAGAAAGGTCGTTCGTGTTCTTCGCGAATTCGGAGGTGGCCGAATTGCGTACATATTAGCTAGGCTTATATGACGAAAGTTTCTGAACTTAGAGAGTCCCAATATGAAGTGTACTCGTTGAGCACTTGGGTAGCCGATTAATTTTCATAAAAGATAATATTCGATATTATAATTATCAATTAAGATAATCAGAGTTATTGGATAACATTGATTATTTACTTTGACCTAATTGGATTAATTTGATTAATTCAATAATTACACAAGGGCTTAATTGTAAAATCATAATTATCTCTACCATTTGAGGATATTATGGTAATTGTAAGTATGTAATAATATGTGGTTTTGGCTTTATTTAATTGGATTAAATCAAAGTGGAAAATATTTAACTAATTCATTTCCTAATCTTTGGCTTGATTTAATTGGATTAAATTAAAGTGAGAGACAATGGAGATTAGTAAGTTTTGTTAATTAAATCCATTTCCTAAGCCCACTTAAAAGTTGATTACAAATTTTATTAATTAAAAATTGCTTAAGTTTTTCTATAAATAGCAAGCTTAAGGAAGGTTTTAATTATAAGAAAAATAATAAGTATAAGCATAAGCAAAAGCTTGAGTAAGCTATACACAAGTAATATTTGAGAGATTAGCCTAAGTTAGAGAATTGTTTAGAGAAGCTTGTGACGTCTTTAAAATATTTCATCTAGGAGAAATCAAGATTGGATCTTGAAGTGAAGCTTGCTAGCATTGGAAACGAGATTGGATCTTGAAGTCAAGTTTGCACACCTTGGAGGATCTCCAACAATTTCAACAAAGGAGAAGTAGATTGGATCTTGCATCTAGCTTACTAGGTAATGTTTGATCTTCTCCTAAGCTATGTTCATTTGTGTATTAGATGCATGATCACATAGCTTAATGTTGAAATAAGGCTAATCAATTGTGTTAGGATACTTTGGAAGTATAAACACAACATGCTTATAATTTAGGTCAAAGATGTTCATGTTAGACATAGAACAATTAAATTAGAGTTTGGAACTCTAGATTAAAGCTTAGAGGTATGGCTACCATTCTAGAATCACTTGACCACCTTTGGGTGACCTAGAATTGTTCAGGAGACATTTCTTATTGGGATTCTAATTTGGTTTGTGTATTGGATTCAAAATTTACGCAAATGCGTATTTAGAATAAATTTATGTTTTTGTAAAAATATTTGATATTTTGAAAAACTTTATTTTTTTTTATAACATGTGTTGATGTTGGTTTTGAAATTAAAAATTAATTTTGGGTGTTTTTAAAGTGTTTAGGGAAGACCAGGAGAAATTAGGGTAATAGACCATAATTCATTCAGCTCACTGGAAAGTGAGCTCAAGGAAAACAAAGAAAACAAAAATTTGAATTGCTGTTTGTACGCACAGTGCGCGTGTGCACTGCAGCATGCACGTTACAGCGCGTACGCGCTGCGCCCGCGGCAATTTTGTTTTCATCATTTTTTGAGTTTTCGGACTCCGAATCAGCCGCGGTTTTTTCCTATACATTCGTAATGGAATATAGTATTTCATTAAATAATTTAAAATTACACTCATACTTTATATCCATGGGTTAGACTCATTTTCGCTGCGCGGGGTACCGATCTGATCCTAGGGGTTCCACAACTACCCCAACACAACTGTGAATTTGTTTGATTTATTGGGAACCAAAAGCAAACTTGGAAAAAGATAGAAACAACAGACAAAACAAATGCTTTAATGTGGTTCGACGGAGTGGATCCAACCTACGTCCACTTGTGCAAAGGAAAATAAACTTTTTATTACGAGCTCGGGTCTGACTGACCTGCTCCGACTTTTGTTTACACTTGGCTTTTTCAATTTCTTTTTACAAGTTATGTGTGAGAGAAATTTGCTAACCCCCTCACAATGAGTTCTCAATCCCCTTATATAGTGCGTCTAATGCCACTATTTCACCAACTCGTGACGTCAGCCATGTTACCAAACCATTATTGCGTAGACTCTCCTCCCTAATTACCCTGAAAATAGTTGTTCTGCCGCCTGACATAACTACTCTATGTTATATGAACCTCATTAATTCACCTTTCTTTTGGTAACTGCTACCCACTCTGCCTATGTGCCAACCTGTATTCCAACCACTTTTACTCGATTACGTGTGTCAATGGGCAAGCCTGAGGCTCTCTTATATCCCATCAGTCGCTGGCCTACTCCTATCTTATCAGTCATTGGGAAACTAAGACTTCTGTTTAGGGCTTACGTCGTCCATCTAAGAGCATAATACTGCAACCCCGACTCATATCCTCTGGTCGGTACATCGAAATAAGTAACATCATTCCTTGCATCTACTAACAGGTCAGGTCAGTAGAATAGCCTTCACATCCCCCACCTTATTTTCAAAAGAGTCAAGCCGACATTAAGCTTCTCAGCCGCTTCAGCTACGGACATGTGGTAACATTGAGAAATAATTTCCCTTGATGACAGTCTAAGCTGTTATGATTTTCTTCTAATTTGTATCTTCCAATGATCACCCTCCCCGGACGTATATGATTGTGCCTCTTCTGACTTACTCCAAATCTCCCCAATTGCGTATCAAAGCCAAAACCGATATCCTCCTCGATTCGGTCTTCAAAGGTAGCTGATTTTGATCCACTAGTCGGATTAGACACCTTTGGGTCTTGGGTTTGAGCCCTCTACTTAGTAAAGACCTTGGGCCCTTATTTTAGCAAGTGAAATCCCCTTAATACCCTTTTCCATACTTCGACTCTTCTCGGGTCCGAAAATCACCATCAATAACCATTAACTGTTGATGTAGATTTCTGTAGTGAAGTCTAATTTGAAGGCGTGCATAATATTTTTTTTAAGTAATATTTGCCCATACTTTATGTTGATAGGGATTGAATCAGATTTACTTAATGATACAACCAAACAAATTAAGAATACAAGTCAACACTACTTGAATCCTTGCTTAAGAACTTTTGTATATAAGATGAAAAGAAAAATATAAAGTGTTTGTGAACTTGTGTGTATATTTTTCGTCCATACATTTTATATATATATAAAAAAGGCACAGCTAACCCCGATGTATCAGCATATGGTAACATAAACTTCAGTTTTCAAAGCTCATAACATCTTTACATTGATAATTAAACATCCTATGTTGAATTATATGTCTAAATTCAACAACATTATGAAACTTTTAATCTTCAACATGCAACTTTGATCATTGACATGTAATTACTGAGTAATAACATGCAACCAAAATAATACTTGTAAAACGAACATGCAACTAAGATCATTGAATATGCAACTTTAACCATTAACATGGAACCACAACCAATAAATATGAAACCTTCCAGATCAGGAAAATCTTATCTATCAACAAGCAACTTTGATCATTGACCTATAATTATTGAGCAATAACCT
Organism: Zanthoxylum bungeanum; assembly: GCA_019454045.1. Classification (NCBI taxonomy): domain Eukaryota; kingdom Viridiplantae; phylum Streptophyta; class Magnoliopsida; order Sapindales; family Rutaceae; genus Zanthoxylum; species Zanthoxylum bungeanum. The sequence goes on along the minus strand of SKCR01053270.1, from coordinate 15,271 downwards.
GCAATTAAAATAATACTTTGTAAAACAAATGCGCAACTAGATATTGGACATGCAACTTTGACCATCAACATGTAATGACAAACAATAAATATGAAACCTTCTAAAATATGAAACATTTAACCATCAAAATACAACTTTGATTATTGACTTGCAATTATTGAGTAATAACATGCAACCAAAATAATTCTTTGAAAAATTAACATGCAATTAAGACCATTGAAAATGCAACTTAACTATTAACATGCAACCACAACTAATAAATATGAAACTCTTAATCATCAACATGCAACTTTGCTCATTGACCTGCAATTATTGAGCAATAACATGCAACCAAAATAATGCTTTGTAAAATAAACATGCAACTAAGACCATTAAACATGCAACTTTATCCATAAACTTGCAACCACAATTAATAAATATGAAACTCTTATCCATCAACAAGTAACTTTGATCATTAACCTACAATTATTGAGTAATAACATGCAATTAAAATATTTATTTTGTAAAATAAATATGCAACAAGACACTGAACATGTAACTTTAACCATCACATGCAATGACAAATAATAAATATGAAACCTTTTAGAACATGAAACTATTAATCATCAATATGCAACTTTGATGTAAAATATATTTGATTGTTTGGGAATCATTTCGGGTTGATTCGACAAGATTCTAAATGACCTAAAGTGACTAAAATTGAAGAATAACAAAGTTTTTTCGATCACACATATGATTTCGATCGATCAAAGTCGAACCGAAGACGTGTTTTTAACACGGAGTTTTGTTAACTAACCTCTCTAATTTATGTTAATACCATATTTTTCATGTTTAAAGCCAAAAATTTCAAGTTAATGCTATTAACTTTCAAGTTTGTCGTATTTACATGTTTATTGTCTCATTTTCATATTTAATGTCCAAAATTTCAAGTTTGGAATTCACATGTGCAAAATGTCAAATCTTGAGTCCCATGTGAAGACAATTTTGATGTTCAATGTCCTAAATTTCAATTATTAATATTTACATATTTGTTATCTGATTTTCATGTTTAATGTTCAAAATTTCAAGTTAATGCTAATAAATTTCATGTGAGCAATAGTTTCATGTGCGTTGGTGTAATTTTCATGTTTAATGCTTATATTTCATGTTTAATTTTTAAAATTTCAAGTTTAAAATATACACACAAAATGGAAAATCATGTGTCACGTGTGAAAATAATTTTCATTTTCAATGTTGTATTTTCATGCTTATTGCCCAAATTTTTGAGTTTATGCTAAAAAAATTTAAGTTTGCAATATTTACTTGTTTGTTGTATGATTTTCATGTTTTATATCCAAAATTTCAGGTTAATACTAATAAATTTTAGTTGGAAGCGTAGTTTTCATATTTAACACTCATATTTCATGTTTAATGCATAAACTTTCAGGTTGATAATTTACACACATTGAAATATAAAATCGGCGTTAAATTTTATCAAGTGTAAAACTAATTTTCATGTTTGATACTATATTTTCATGTTTAATATTCGAAATTTCAAGTTCAAACTAATAAATTTCAGGTTTGCTGATTTAACATATTTATTACCTGATTTTCAAGTTTAATATCCAAATTTTCAAATTAATGTTATAAATGTTCATGCATGCAATAATTTCAAATTATTAGATATTCAAGTAACCGATTTTTTTTTTTTCAAAATTTTAATATATTAAATATTTCGTTTAATCTCTCAGCCCTTGGGTTCTCATCTAAGGATTATGGGTATAGCGGATACCCTTCCATAAGAGTACTATAACCACTCCATTAAGATCCTAATTGACTATTTATAGACCAATTTTTTTTGAAATGGATTACTTGTACACTTTTAAAATATAAAATAATCATACAGACCCTATATTAAATACAGTCTCTATATCTATATTTCCATATATACTAAATTTCAAAATCCTTCATAAACTCATTATTCATCCTCATCCCTCCCATAGCTTCTCCTTAATTTATTCATAATTTGATCCCTCTCCTTATTTGGTGAAAGTGCAGTGCATATGGAAATGAATTTCTCAATTCGTATGTACTTTGTATTGAGGAAGTTCAATGTATATAGATATGTTTTGTCAAGCCTTGTGTTTCAATGCATTCAATTTATTATCTTTTCATATTTCTCTATTTATCTTCTTTTTTATTTTATTTTTTTTTTATTTTTGATTTATATTTCTTGTACCTTTTCTTACAACAATTTATTCATACGGTTGTTGAAAACCATACAAGATGAAATGATCAACTTCTGTTTTGTGTTTGGATAATTAGATAGCAACACAATGATTATTATGTCTTGTAAATTAGGGGTTGGATTGATGGATTTGACCTATTTTATTATAAAAGGCAGTGTTTTCCCACCTTCACCGACATAATTCCTCCTTTATCCCCTCAATCAATTACAAAAATATCATTCTTTTTAAAATTTTACATTTACAAGTATTTATATGTATTTTGTTAAAGAATTATTTTCTTATTTTATTAATTAAATATATTTATTTTATAAATTATTATTTTTTTGTTAAATTTATATTTGTTTTTACTCTTTATATATCTATTATTTTTAATTTGTTTAATAAATATTACAAATTTTATATTTATTGTTATTTATTTTGTGTTCATTTATTCATTTAATTTTTGTGATTCTTTTTTAATTTATTTAATGTATAATAAAAATATTCTCATGTATATTAGAAAAATATATATTTTAAAAGAATAATACAAGTTAGCACTGCCCACTTTGTTAAAGAGATTAATTATTTTGTTATTTTATTAATTAAATATATTTATTTTATAAATTAATTTTTTTTGTTAAATTTATATTTTTTTACTCTTTATATATCTATTATTTTTAATTTATTTAACACTACGTATGTATAATAAAAATGTTCTCATGTATATTAGAAAAATATATTTTAAAAGAATAGCATAAGTAATAATATAAAAAATTACACTTATCATGAGAACATTTTTATTATACATAAATATTGTTAAATAAATTAAAAAAGAATCAAAAAATTAAATGAATAAATGAACATAAATTAAATAAAAATAAATAAGAAATTTGTAATATTTATTAAACAAATAAAAAATAATAAAAATATTTAATTAAATAAAATAAAATAAATATGTATAATATTTATAAATGAATATTATGGGGAAAATAGAGAGAGAGAGATTTGGGATAAGGGGAAAATATACGGATTGCGCGAGCTGCTGGCTAATTTAAGTAAAAAACTATTCCTCCTCCCTCTCTTTTTGCTATTTTATTTTTGAGCCACTAAATTGAATTGAGGGGTTTATCTAGGGTTTCTTCTCTGCACACGTCACTCTACTCATCTCCACCAGATCAATGGCGAACCCACCGCGAAGCCGCCGCTCGCCACCATCTCGGTCCGCTTCCGGTTCAGACTCCCGGTCCCGTTCACGCTCCTATTCCGGTTCAGAGTCCCGGTCCAGCTCCCGTTCTCGCTCTTCCCGCTCAAAATCCCTCTCTTCCTCTTCGTCTCCTTCCCGTAGCGCCCCACCTCAGCGTAATAAAAGGTCGAGTGAATTTACCATTTCTCGTCATTGTATTGTTAAGAATCCTTAATGCATCTTTTTGATTTTGTTATTTATTTACTCTTTAATTGAAATTTGCTCTAGTCAAACAAAATATGAGTGTAAGAATTTTTTTTATTAGATAATGCTATTTACTGAAAAATACAGTCATCATATTTTACACACAATTTAAGTGTATTCAGTTTTAAATTACTGTTTGCAAAACATGCTACCTGGCTGAAGCTTTTTCAAATCTTGAAAATCAAACCTAATTTCATTTTCAAAAAACCAATTCCAAGACTTGTAAGAAAAAAAGGTACTAGACGCAACCTGATTAATTGATTGGTTTGATCTAGAATATAACTGTGAGGCTTGCCTTTATTTGTTTACAATTTTTTGAACTTTAAAGTATGTAATTGATATACTTTTTTTTTGGGACAGTCCTGTTGTGGCAGCTAGAGTTGGTCGGTCCCCAGCTCCTCCATCTAAACGAGTTTTTTCACCCCTAAGGTCAGCTTGATATGTGAAATTATTAGTTCAATTTGCAATTTTTATTTTCAAAGTCTTATTTGTAGAGAGCTTTAGGGTTAAGTAAGGAAATGTTTGGTGGTTAGCTTTCTAGTTTTTGATTATTAAATGTTTTTTTTTTTTTTTTTTTTAGTTTTCTGCTAGAAGTATGTTGGACACATATCATAAAACTTCTGAAGAATAGACTAACTAATTTAACCCTTATTATGAGATTAGTCTTGGAAATTTACTAATTTTGCTGTGAGGTTGCAAAAAGTGAATATCTTTTAAGCGTCAATTTTTTGCAACCTTGCTAAAAACTAAAATGTTGCCTTTTGCTTTTAGATAATTAATTATAAAATCAAATTTTGATGTTTGCTCTTTTTTTTTTTTAGGTTTATGTGATTTGTTCAATTAGTTTTACGAAATTATTTTCAGTTACAACTTTATCTGACTTATTTTTAAATGCTTCTATATTTTATTTTTTAATGGCACAATACAATGCATAAATAAAACAAAACTAATAAATTAGTAAATAAAAATAATAAATTGTAGACATGTTAAAGATAATAAAAATTCATAACCCACATCCTAAATAACTAACAAACCATAGTTGTCAAAGGCGTGGCTCAGGCTCAGGCTCAGACCACTGCGCCTCACGAAGGGTCAAGCCAGGCGACCTTAATCAGGCGCGCTCCTAAGCATAAAGTCTCGGCCTAGGTGCGCCTAGGCACGCCTCATAAAAATGTGTGAGAAAATCCCAACCCGAATTGACTCATCCAATCCGAAATCAAATTATATAACATTTATTCAATAAATTAAGATATGTTTTGAGATTGGCTTCAAATTTTGACAAACAAATTAATTTATATTATTAGTATTTGTATTATTATAATTGTTTTTTTTATATATATTTTCAATGAATTTTCTTTGTTTTAGTTGACTAGATACTTATATTTTTTTTAATAATTTGTGCCTCACTTTCATCAGGTGTGCGCCTTGCGTCTTGAGGCGTGCGCCTAGGCCCTAGGACCCTTTACGCCTTGGTGCGCCTTGTGCCTTTAACAACACTGTAACAAACGACAGAGACAAAATTGGGAAAAAAACTAAAAAAGAGATTTTATTTATTCAAATTTATTTTGGTTTTTAATTTTTTTTTTTTGTCTTTTTTATCTTTAGTAAAAATAGTTTGATATCTAGTTAATTATTTTAATCAGTGTTGAAAAACAAGGCGTTGTGTTTTCGAGCGCCTAACCTTGAATCGGTGGGGTTAAGCGGCCAGTATAATTTGCGATGCCTGGAGCTATGTTCTAGATTTTTTTTTATTTAACCCCCAAAACAATGTCGTTTGGGGGTTAAATTAAAAATTAAAAAACATATTACGCATGTTTGTCATTTTTGGGGGTTAAATTAAAAATTTAAAAAAAAAATCCATTTTTAATCTTTTTTATTCTCAATTGATCCATCAAAAACACTTCTCATCACTTAGACACATTCCCTAGGGTCAATTCATCCAAATTTCACCAAATTTGAAAATCCTCAAATTGATCATGTGATGCCTACTTCTATATTTATGAAGTTAGAGCTTTTGAAATTTGCAGCATTTGATTTTTTTTTTTTTTTAGTCAGAAGTTGCAGCTTTATAATATTAAGGCAGGTGAAAAATAAAAAATAATAAAAAATGAGCTTTTCCTTCTTTCATGTTTCCTTTTTTAAAGATTTTAAGGAGGCGCACGAGGAGAGTGACTCGCGCATCGTGCCTACGCATGCGAGGCGCTCGCCTCAACCAGTGTTATCAAAGGCACGCCTCAGGCGCGCCTAGGTAGAGGCGCTAGCCATTGGGCCTAGAGGGTATCCAGGCGAGGCGACGTGCATCAGGCGCGCGCCTAGGCGATGAGGCGCGTACCTGATGCCAATGAATGAGGCGCGCCTTAGGCGCATAATGCCAAAAATCTTGGTTTTTTACCCGATTTAGTTGATTAAAGCTCTTTTTTGTACTTTTTTTGGTTTTTTTCCAGCATAGAGTTAAAAAAAAAGGAATAATAACAATAAATCTCATAATTTAACTTAATTTATTTACTTTTGACATGACTCTTAGATAATTTGTTAGGATTGTTTAAAATTATAAGAAAAATTTATATTTTGTAAAATATAAATGTTTGCCATAATAATTAATAATAGATCATACATTTATAATTATTGGGAACATAATTTTAACCAAAAGATTAAACTAGTCAATAATAAAATTGTACATAAGACAATATAAGTAAATATATTCTTAGTTATTATAGCAACTTAGTTATGAAAATAGTGATATATATAAATTTAATTGAGTGCAATAATTTATAAATGTTTTGTCATAATTTGGTCAAAATATTAGAAAATACTCAAAACAAAATGATTAGAAGAATATACATGTTCCTCTTTCTAATTGAAAAATTATATATACAAATATGCGCCTCACATTCCTCAGGCGCGCGCCTTGCGCCTTGAGGCGCGCGCCTAGGCTCCAGAACCTTTTGCGCCTCGGTGCGCCTTGCGCCTTTAATAACACTGGCCTCAACTGTGTTTCCCCACCTCTCTGGCGGGAGGCACGGCGAAAACCCTAATTTTCGAATTCTCTATTAGCTGAGGGATTTTCAAGGCCTGTCTAGGTGCCCTAGGCACTGGGTTGCTGCTCGATTAGCTCCTAGTGCATTTTAGAACATTGCCTTGTCCTAGAGCCTAGGCTCTTGGAACATTGCATTGGCTTGAAACAACTTTGGGTGTTTTACAATTATTTGAACTGTTTTCATGAGTTTGGATTTAGATTGTGCATATGCTAGAATTTATATTTTATTTTTTAAAGCTTTGGTATTGCTTCTGCCTGAGATTGTCCATAGATTTCTTGATACAGTTAAATATCATTTGTCAATCTAGATTTTTGCTTGAATTCCCATGAGATCTAGATCAACACCCTCCGATGTACTTGCATATTTCTTACATTTTATCTGGACTGTCAACTTATTTCAGGAAAGCTTCCACGAAAAATGATTCTCTTGTTCTCTATGTCGACTTGCTCAGCAGAAATGTGAATGAAGGCCATTTAAGAGAAATATTCAGTAAGTTATCCACTTTCTTTCTATTATTTGTTGCTGCACTTTTGCATCCTTGTGGGTGTAAAACATTGCTGCCATACTTTCTATAGTTAGGACTTCTGTTTATGTAATTATGAACTAGTTTGCAATGGAAATTTTATTTTGACAAACTGTTTTATTCTTAAGATTGGCCTTTTTGAGCTATAGAATTTGTGGGCGCTGTCGGCTGCTGCTATGCTTGCTCTGACGATAAATAAATATGTTGTGACAATCAACCTTTCTGTATTTCGTGCTTTTCAAGATTTCCCAACTTTTATTTTCATCCGCATGGCATAACTTCTCTTGCTATCTGTGTACTCATTACTCAAACATGAGTGGTGTTTACTTTTGACACTATAATGGTTGTTAAATAGACATCAATTCTCTTTTATACCTAGGATGGCTTGTGAGGAAGACAAAAGAAAACAAATATTTTTTTGTCTCTTTGTCACAGTTATTTTGTGCCTCATGGTCAAAGTGCTCCTCTATTCAATCAGAATTTGATTTAGACATGCTTGCTTCAACCTGATGTCAGTTTTGATCTCTCCTATATGTGAATCATAATTTTGTTATTCTAATTTTGAACTTTTTATCCTTATTTTTGTAAATTTATTTGAAATCTGTCTGTAGAGTTTGTTATATGAGTAACTTTACTATATTCTTTTTGCTTTTTCATTATACTGCACAATTGAAGAAAATGTAAAGTTTCTGGTGTTTGACTTGGAGCAGGTGTTTGTTATGGTCCTTTGCTGTACATTGCTTGCCTTGTTATGACTTGGAGCAAGTCTTTTTTACTTTGTTTATCATTTAACGTTAAGCATAATTGAACTTGGGCTACATGCTAGGTAGTTGCTCAGGGTTGTTAAGCAAAGTTTAAGCATGCGGATTGTAGTTATTTTTGGAAAGTGCTCCAAGGGAAATGATATTCTCTGGCATGGTTTAGGAAGTTTGTATGGTTAAATTCTGCCAGTATATACCATCAAATAATAAAGGTGAAAATTTTGTTGAACCAGCTTTCAGGGCAAGTTATTCACTGCAACCATTAAATAACAAAGAGAGAAGTTTTTTAGGGATTTATCATTTATGTTTAGGACGTGTGCTGGAGCAATTATTTCTGTCTATGGGAAGAGGTTTTCCTCACAAACCACATATACAGTGCCCTGATTTCGATTTATCATAACTTTTCTTTCGTGACGTTGAATGAAGGATGGAATGGGAGTTGACATTAGATCAGGTAGGTGCAACAGTAGCTGTTTGCAATGAATTCATTAGCAGTTTTGAAATTTTGTTAAAGATTCTTATATTTGGTGGTTTAGAGTCTCTCTTGATATGTTATGGTGGTTGCTGGTAGTTACAAAATAATTACCCATCCTTGCATCAACAAGGCTCTGTTTGGTGGTGATTTGAAAAGTGTGATGAACAAATGGTGGTTCATAAACGGCGTTATGTAATCTTGTTTTATGCTAAAAAAATAATTACGGTGCACTTTTCTAATATTTTGATGGTTGGGAAAAGCTACAAATTTTAGCTTTGCAAAACTCGGGTTTTAAAAGTAATCATGATTAGTAATTGCAATTTTTTATTCATTAACCATAAAAACTGTGTTTTGACCAAAACACAGTTTTGTCACCTCGCCACGGGTCAAACCACAACACCAAACAGAGCCTAAGTTAATTTAATGTTGGTTATAATTAGATCTCCAACCAACTATATTTCAGATTGCAGATAACATATTAGATAACTTTGATAGTCCTGTTTGTTTTGAGCCGTCTTGATCTATTCATGTATCGCTCATACTATGAACTGCTCGATTGTTTGTAAATTATTTCTATAATTGTCTTTCCCTGTTTCTTATTTAAAAAAGAGCAAGTAATGTGCATCGTACTGTGAACATATGAGCAATTATTGAAGGAAGTTTCTATCATTTAAATATCCTAAAAGTTCTTAAACCAAATATTCATGTAATCTGTTTGGTTTTGATTGTTCTTGTTTTTGTTTGGTACTTTGCAGGTAACTTTGGTGAAGTTGTGGATGTCGAGCTGGTCGTGGACCGTGCTGTAAGCTTATACTGATTCTGTTATGTTGTTGAAATACATATATTTCCCTGCTCTTAACTATTTTTATGCATTACTAGGTTAATCTTCCAAGAGGAAGTGGATATGTTCATTTCAAGACAAGGGCAGATGCTGAAAAGGCACAATTATACATGGATGGTGTAGGTTTAACTAAGATTTGGGAAGAAATTAGTTATATTAAAAATTCACTCTTTCGAAATTGATGTTAAGTGCCTATTGCAGGCTCAAATTGATGGGAATGTAGTTCACGCAACATTCACATTAGCTATGCCAAAAAAGATTTCACCACCCTCAAAGCCTGTTGCAGCTTCTTCAAAGAGAAATGGTTCTAGAACTGATAATTTTGATGCTGATATTGAGATGGATGGACCAAAGCGACCAAGAGAACGTAATCAATGTACTCGAGATTCATGTTTATGATGCTTAAATTTATATGAAGTATCTTTGACATTGTTTTTTTAAAAAAATATTGTAATAGCTTCTCCCCATCGGAAGCCACCACCCTCTCCACGGAGGAGATCTCCGGTGCCTAGAAGAGGTGGACCACAAGATTCTCCTCCACGCAAACGCATAGAGTCCCCCATTCGTCGTCAATTAGAATCTCCTTATCCCCGAGTTGAGACCCCTCCCAGGCGAAGACCTGCTTCTCCACCTAGAGGCCGTTCTCCCTCCTCACCAAGGCGGCATAGATCTCCTGCAAGGTTTCCTACTAATTTCATTCATTATATTTCCTTGTTTAGCTTTGAGTTGTTTTAAAGTCTTAACTCTTCAGACTAATTATTATCCTTTTAGGATCTCTCCTCGAAGAATGCGTGGTAGTCCTGTCCGTAGGCGCTCTCCTCTTCCTCTAAGGCGCCGGTAATATACTGATTGATTAAATTTTTAAGATTTAAAAATCTGGATGGTATAAACATATATCTGGTGATTCCAACCTATGAATAATGTGTAAAAATAGACTAGAGAAAGTATTGCTTGTGATATTGACTTGGGCAAGAAAATTGCAAAGAGAATGGGGATATAGTTTCCAAGTTATTTTTTGGACTTGACATTGACTACGGTGAGAAGATTGCCAAGAGAAAAGGAGACGTAGTTTTCATGTTTGATGGACTCTTGGCAATACAGCAAGGAGCATAGAAAACGATGTAAATGATTGTGCGACATTTTACATTCAGGAATTCATAATTCTGTTTGTAAAATGATTAAATGAGTGAGCAGCCAACTGGTTTTAACATGAAAGCTGATTCCACCCTTTGTTGTGATGAGTGAGCAAGAAACTAGTGCATTATTGCCTAAATCCTCTTTTGGATATAACTTGGTACTCTAGTATCCGTGTACTAGTTTCTTGTAAATCACTGTGCTTCATATATTCATGTATATTGGTGCTTTTCTTATGAGCAAATTTGTTTTATTCAGTTCACCTCCTCCTAGACGAGCTCGTTCTCCTCCCAGAAGGGCTCCGCTCCGTAGACGCAGTCGCTCTCCAATTCGTAGGCCTTTGCACTCTCGTTCAAGATCTCTTTCACCAAGGAGGTAAGATCTGATTATCTAAATACTATCATATGGGTTTATTTTTTCTGTTTCCCTGCCGTATTATTTTTCCTTATTTTGTTAACCCCATCTAGTGGGAAAAGATTTTTGTTTGGTTTAGTTTTGTTAATAGTCTTTTGTATCAGATGTGTGCCAGTTGAATGACAATAAAGCTTATGACATGCATTTTTATGGTTCATTTAAGTAAGGGTCTCCAATGAATGTCCACATGGAGCGTGTGAGATATGCTTTTTGACACTACTTCAGAATATTCTTTGGTCTTGTGTTTTGATCTCCTCCTCTAGATTAATGGAAGAAATAACTTAATTGAAGGGGAAGAAGACAAAGGTTATTGGGAAGAAAAGATATAATTTCATGTGATTCAATTATAATTATATGATAAATTATAATCTATTTGGCCAGTTTCTGAGATAATTGAAGCCAAGTGGAGGTAGATAAGTTTGTAAACTATAAACCAAAACTGTTACAACTGCTCATAAACACCAATTAGTCTTGGTTCAGCTGAATTTGGTTTTGCTAATCAGTTTCTCAGAGAATGTATATTGTTTGGTTTGTTTTGGTACAACCAGTCACTGAAACTTAGTATGCTACTGTACATGAAACTAGACAACTTGATGCTCCAATGTTAAATTTGTGTCTTGTTTATCAGTCTACAAATATTTAAAATAAAGTGTCTAGTTGAATCTTGCTAGATCACCAACAAAATGAGCCGAATTGAATCAAAATAAGTCAGTTTAGTTCAGTTTAACTTGAACTTCTTGCAAACCAGTGGTCTTTCTACCCGTGCATAATGTTTTTTTCTTGTATTATCATTGGCCTCCTGGATTTTCAACTTATATAGCTGCTGAAGTTGAATAGCAAGGTTACATTAAAAACATTTTAACTATATCATCTCTGGTACTGCAATACACTGTGAAATTGGCACATTTATTAATTGCTCATTACAATTTTATCATCAATTAACCTTTCTAACAATATATGTTTTGTTGTTGACTAAAAGAGGGCGAGGACCAGCTGCAAGACGTGGGCGATCATCCTCATCGTCATCACCTAGTCCACGCAAGGTAATGTTGTTTTTTCCCAAGATAATCCTCTTCCTTACTCGGTGTTTAATCTGTGGCTTCATCTATCAACATTGTAGCAGGTACCTCGAAGGATACCAAGGAGTCGCAGTCCTAGAAGGTCTCTCTCTCTCTCTCTCTCTCTCTCTCTCTGTGTGTGTGTTTATACCTTGCAGTTGAAACCTATGACAATCTCGATTAATTTAATTTGTTAAATAACCCTGGAGTTCTCCTTTTTGAATGATTATTATGGATTATTTGCTGTTTTAAATTTTTAAATCAATTAGATTTATTTGGATAAGAAACAAATGAAGTTGCTCGAATGAAAGAGAAAAGATAGAGATACAAAAGTGGATTGAATGTCCATGTGGAAAAATAATGGACAGGAACCTATTATATTCTAATTTCTAAAATGCAACCTAAAAAACTATTTATTATATGCAACTATATCCAACACTTCCTTAATCCAAAAAGTAAACCATACAAAAGTATCCCAATACCCCTTCCCTAATTTAATGTATGAAGAAAAACAATGTGTCTTGAAATTGTTTTGAAATTCGAAGCCCAAAGTGAATCAGAACTCTCTCCCATAAGTCACAAGCTTCTTCTGTCTTCATTAAAAAAATTGGAGGTTTATTAATTTTCCAACTATAATACCCGTAGAAGAGCCAAAACAGTCCACATCTGTAAATGGTTTACATGTAATTGTTTTTCTCTGTGTTCTCATATCGTTTCACTTAAGAGGAAAGGTTTCGGGAATTGGGGGTTGTGATGTGGCATCAGCAGGAATGAGGAAGAATTAATTTTCCTGTTAGTGTTTTTTACGGAAAATTTACTCATGCTTAGGGCTACGTAGGACAGCATGGTTTCTTTCTCGGTAGCTGGGGCTTAAGTAGGTTCAGTTTCTTATGTTCCTTGTTCAGCTTTCACTCATGGAAGGTGGTTTATGTGCAGGCCTTTGAGGGCAAGAAGCAGCAGCAACAGTAGCAGCAGCAGCTCGCCACCTCGTAAGACGTAAGCAGTAGGTAGGTAATTTTATCTACTCTCTATCCATGTAGCATTTTCTCTCCCTCTCACTTGGCAGTTAATGATGTAAAAATCAATTATTTGAAAGTGGAAGTTTTATAGACTTGGAAAAGCTATTTTGTGCTGTCGATGGTATTGTTATCTAGGGTTATGTTAACAGGTTTGTTATCAAAACTTAATTGTTGGAAACTACTTTGCTGTACCCAATTAACTAGTTTTGGGAAAAAACTTATATGTGACTCGTCTTGTTGGACTATCCAATAAATATATGTCATGTGCTAATCAATATATTTTTCCTTCATTATTATTGATTAATTTCAAATTTAATGTATATTTGTCAAATCATTAATGGACAGTCATATCATGTTATTCATACACTCGTCCCACACAAGTCGTCTCACACAAGTCTCTCTTAGTTTTGAATGTGTATTTTCTCAGACAATCTCTGGTTATTTTTTGTTCTTACGGGATGTGACAAGGTAGAGCATTCAATAATGTCCCTAATGGGTTTGACTTGGTGGTGTAGGGTTCGGGATCTCATCTTGAGGTCATGAGTTTGAATTCAGGGAGTGTGTTTCTTATTTACTTGCACCGCTTAAGCCCGAAAGAATGGTTTGGCGGTGGAGTTTCCAACTATTTAAAAAATAAAATAAAAGAACATTCATTAATGTATTTCTCGTTTTTTTTTCCCTCTTTTTAGTGTTATCATTTAATGACCACGGCACTTTTTTTGTTTTTTGTTTTTTGTTTTTTTATAAATATATGGTGGAGAAAAAGAGAACGGAGAGCTGAGAGCTATTTCCAGTTTTCATCCTTTTTTTTTTTTTTTTAACGTGTGGCTCTCATTATATATAAATAAGCCCAATTAACTGAAACACGGTTATCTCGCCCGTATCTTGTTAATTTAATTTAACGTTAGCAATTTTGTTCAAACAGGGAAATTTAATAAAAATCATTATATTTTAAGATTATTAAATTTTTTTTTAAAAAAATATAACTCTGAATATATGCTTTTTATCATTTCCCAACTTATATCACCATAAAACAGTCCCCAAAAATGCCGGATCTCTCTTCTCTCTTTCCTTCACATTTCACTGTGTTATAGGAAAGAAATGAAGGCAAATAAATTTTGGATGAGCGCGTGAATACGAAAAAGGAACAGCAAAGTACTTGATAGGCCGGGCTTTAGTTGATTAGCAATCTCAATTTGTTTAGGATTATAAGTGACTGTCCCTTTTAAAAAAAAAATTATTATAATCTGAAATTTATCAGGAAATTAGGTAAGTTTCACACTCTAAAAATTTATTTATATACATATTTTAATAAACTTAATTTTTTTTTTACTAAAATACAATTTTCTCTAAATTAGACACAATCATTCAATTTTCTCACACCTTCAAACTTTAAAACGTTTGTTTGTAATGTTTTAAAACCGTTTGTTCAGTAAACTGTACAAACAATAAAATCAAAAGTTAAATACAAAAATTGGTAAAAAGTATGCTCTTATTGCTTGATTATCCAGATGTCGATCTCTTGCTCTAGGGATTCTTGTACTATTTATACTATGTTACAAAGAAAATAAACTGACAACGGTTACATTCTATTCACGTTGCCCACTAATTGGCCCACTCCCTAAAATCTCGGAACTTCTCAATTTCGGATGATTGTCCAGCTTAAAAAAACGGGAAAACATTAATTGGTGTTGGGATATATGCCTTAAAGCTACATGTAATGTGTAAACGGAACCATTTGTTTAAAATAAAAGATGCATTATTCATTTATCAATTGCTTGATTTAAATCGCATATTGTAAATTGTCTAGTTTGTTATTGATTACTTATGTGCTTTCAGGCTTAGTGTAATAGTGTCATACACTAAAAGATTTAAGTATGAAATTAGTAATTTAAAAAAGCCCATAGAGAACAAACAAAGCAGACATTTTGTTTGTGGTTTATCTATACCTGCAGTTCATTCTATAAATGTATGGCGACCTTGATCTGGGATCTTCCATGTGGTGACATGAGAATTGAGGCACCTTATATGATGTAATCATATAGGATTGGACCTAGATAGAAATGAAATTCTTATAATATCCGTTAAATAACGAAATTTATTTCGATCTACTAGATGATCATATATGAATTGATTTGAATCCTGAGTGTACTACGAACTCCTGCATGACAAGTTGTGTCATTTGATTTACAAAAGTGAGGTTGGTGTAGAAATCCCGACAAATAACTACGTACTTTGGGGACATGGTCTGGTATGTAGCTGGAGACGTTTTACATAGATATGGATTGTCTGCGGCTCTTCAATTTTTTATATGGTCTTGAGTTGAGTTGGGCTAGCCTTGATCACTCTTCTAC
>SKCR01053269.1:0-59885 GCA_019454045.1 Zanthoxylum bungeanum | reverse complement strand
TCATATTTGCAATTCATTGCAGGTGCTGAAGGAAAGTAGACAGATGAAATCTGGAGAGATGTAGTTGCGATTCAGGAGTGGTGACTCTTTGGATGCGGTTGCAGTGGGATTATGCAAGATTCCCTTACCCAGTGGAAGGCTTTTGTTAAATGATTGCTATGTTGAGCCAGGATACGTATCTAATATTATATCACTTTTGTATTATATACAAAGTGATATCATGTAAATATTAAGAACTGTTCCTTATATTTATATGACAGAAATTATATTAAGATCTTTGAGTGTCCAAATGAGCATGGTCATTATATTTTGCATACTTCTCGAGATATCTTGAATACTAGAATTAATAAATGTAAACAATCTGTAATAAATAATACTGAACTTTGGCATATGAGGTTATGTCATATAGGGGTGAGACGCCTAACCCAGTTGGTAAGGAATGGTTTGATTCAGGATCTCACCATTGAACCCTATCTAACTTGTGAATCTTGCATTCAGGGTAAAATGACCAAAGCCTCATTTTCAGGTGTGGGACATTGAGCCACTGACTTATTGGAACTCATACATTCTGATGTATGTGGTCTCATGAGTCAGACTACACACATTGATTTTTCATACTTTGTTACTTTTACCGATGATGTGTCACGGTATGGTTATGTTTATCTGATGAAATATAAATCAGAAACCTTTGAAAAGTTCAAAGAATTCCAAAATGAAGTAGAAAAATAAACTAGTTAAAATATTAAATGTCTTCGATCTGATCGAGGCGGTGAATATATGAGTGGAGAGTTCACTGATTATTTAAAGGAGAATAAGATTCTCGCTCAATATACTCCTATGGGTACTCCATAACATAATGGTGTGTCCGAGAGGAGAAATCGAACATTATTGGTTATGGTCCGATCTATGTTGAGTTTTACAGATTTGCCTTATTACTTATGGGCTTATGCTCTTTTAACTGCCGCTCATCTTTTGAACAAGATTCCTTCTAAAGTTGTTCCTACGACTCCGTATGAGATATGGACCGGTAGAAAACCGAATATTATTTATGTTAGGATTTGGGGCTGTCCTGCATACGTTAGGGTGGCTCAGCAGAATAAGCTTTTGCCTCAAGGGTAAAAGTTTAGGTTTGTTGGATATCCTTAAAATACGAAAGGATATTTATTCTATGATATCGAGCATCGAAATGTGTTTGTAGCTCGCTTCGGAAAATTTCTAGAGGTAGAATTTTTTACTGAAAGAGGTATTCATAGACAGGTTGAACTTGATGAAGTACAACCTGAGACCAACGAACCAACGGAGGAAGCTAAAGATCAAGTAGATGAAGAACCTTCATTACCCATACTTCGAAGGTCCGAAAGGGTATCCAGACCTCCTTAACGCTTGTATTTGATACAAGAAATGAGTCTTGATGTTCTCTTAATTAAAGAGACTGACCCTTATACCTATAGAAAAGTGATGTTGGACATCGACTCCGTGAAGTGGCAAGAGGCCATGAAATCAGAGTTAGACTCTATGCATCTGAATCAAGTTTGGGACTTGGTTCAGCTTTCTGTAGGAATTATTCCTATCGGTTGTAAATGGGTTTTCAAAAGGAAACACAGACTTGACGGAAATGTTGAAACCTTTAAGTCTCAACTGGTAGCTAAAGGTTACACGTAGTGACCTATTGTCGACTACGATGAAAATTTTTCGCCATTTGCGATGCGGAAGTCTATTAGGATTTTATTGTCTATTGCTGCTTACCATGATTTGGAGATTTTTCATATGGATGTCAATACGGCTTTTCTAAATGATTTTCTTGACGAAGAAATCTATATGGAACAGCCGGAGGGTTTTGTATCCAGTGAAAACTCGGACATGGTATGTAAGCTTAAGAAGTCCATTTATAGACTTAAACAAGCTTCACAAAGTTAGAATATTCGATTCGACGAGATAATCAAATTGTCTAATTTTCTCAAGAATTCGGAAGAATCTTGTGTGTATAAGAAGCCAGTGGGAGTATGGTGGTATTTTTAGTTCTCTATGTTGATGACATCCTGATAATTGGGAATGATATCGGGATGATGTAAGGCGTTAAAGCTTACCTCTATTAGAAATTCTCAATGAAGGACCTGGGAGAAGCTTCTTATATATTAGGCATAAAACTCTATAGAGATAGGGAAATGAAGCTTATTAGGTTATCCCAATCAACGTATATAGATAAGATCTTAGAACGATACAATTTTGGTAACTGTAAGACAACAAATATATCGTTCAGACATGACATTCATTTTTTGAAGAAGATGTGTCCATAAATAGAAGATTAGAATATCAGAATGTCTAATCAGTCTTATGCTTCGTGTTTGGGCTGTATCATATATGTCATGTTATGTACTAGGCCTGATATGAGCCTCGCAGTTAGTGTGACTAGCAGATATCATTCTAATCCAAGTAATGACCATTGGATGTGTTGGGATTGGTGCTCAGAGCGCCAATTTCTTTTGTATTTCCCTGTAAATACATATGTAAACCTTTTATTATGAATAAAATAAGAAGTTTTTATATTATAATATCTCTTTATATATGGTAAAGACGTAATTGACCTTAGAATGATTAGTTATGATACAGTTACAAAAAATTCGCAACTGACATTGAGTTGTATCATAACAGTATCATTTCTTTAATAGTTCTTGGTCAAGGTTTACATTACTTGGTCAATAAGTAAACCTGATGAGACCGGTACATGTCATATATTGGAATCTTGAATTTCAATGGTTGATTCTCAATGAACCAGGAGTCTTAGAGACTCGTATAGACATGTAGGTGTTTATATCAGATATACATTGAACGACTCACCGAAGATTCTTAATGGATGGTACACCAATGTTAATAAGAATCTTCTTGGGTTGAGTAGCATAGTGATTGTTTCACTTGAGATACCACTGTGGATATATGAGATATCCTCCACACTTTAATGGTAGTCAAGTCACCGACCTATTTATGTCAGACCTCCGCCTGTTCGTTAGGTGTGGACTGATCCTCAAGATATCCTGTGTGTATCAAGATAGAATCTGTCAACACTGTGTATAGAGCATAAATATTCAATATGGAATTAGCAATCTGTTAAATCTATGGGCCTTTTGCTAGTGATATGTGATAATAAGTGAGGATGAAACGGAGCGGGGAAGAAAGATTTCTGTTGAGGACTTCTCAGGCAGTGATGAGGAGGAGGTGAAGGGAATGACACGCAGTGGGTGTTTCTACAGTGATACCGCAGAAAAGGCAAGGAAGTGTTGGCAGAAGGCAGAGAAATAACAGACAACGAGGATAATGCTGAAGGAGATGTAGTGCTGCGTCAGTTGAAGAAGACACGAGCACAGCTGAGCATTTGGGAGTCGCTGTGTGCATCGCAGGAGCACAGACGTGCCATGGTTGAAGCCTTGAGCAAGATAATAGTACTAGAAGATGCCAACCCCGCAATGTTTGTAGGATCGGTGCAAAAGGAAGCTTTGCAGGTGATAACCTTTTCTGAGGAGGAACTCCCGGCGAAGGGAAGAAATCATAACAGGCCATTATTCATAAAATCTGAAGTGAGAGGTAAGAAGACATCTTGTGTAATGGTGGATGATGGCTCATTTATCAATGTCTGCCATTTTAAGATTCTATCGAAGTTAGGTATGAAGGCAACAGATCTGAGTCCCTCCAACATTACCATCGAGGCGTATGATGATAGTAAGTGAGGAGTTGAGGGAACCTTTGCTGCAGTAGTCAAAGTGGGCCTGATTGAAGATGAGGTTGAGTTCACAGTCCTTGATATCCCGGCCACTTTGGCTTTGATATTGGGGAGGCCATGGTTTCACAAGCTTAGGGGCGTGCCCTCTACTCTGCATCAAGTCATCAAGTTTCCGTACGGGGGAGAAATTGTCACCATCAGAGCTGAAGTGGACATTGCTGTAACCGCTTTGGAAATACAACCTTTCACGAGGTTCCAAGTGTCGGCAACCTTTGAGAAGTGGGTAGATCCTAAGGTGGCTAAGATCATGGAAAAAATGAAGTTCGAGCCAGGCACAGGCTCATGTGTTGAAGGAACATTGCTCGAGTTCAAGGGACAGACCACCAGGAGAGGTTTGGGATACAAGTCTGACGAAGATAAGCCGAAGGCTAAGAAGAAAGGATTGAAGCTGACGAAATATTTTATGAAATCCACAAGGTACCAAGGAGAGCCTGTACCAGTGGAAGTCAACGGGGTCATGGTACCAGGATTTGAGATCTTCCAGGATGTGATGGGTGAGAAACCGCTGGCAGAAGAAGTTGCGAATGAGGAAGACAAGTGGGAAAAATAGCTGATGAAGCTGAAGAGTCTGACCCTCGAGGAGAGTAAGAAGACTGAAGAAAACTCGGCTGAGGAGGGTGAAGCGTCTGTGGATGACGAAGACATTTATCTCCCTGATTTATTTGGATGTACCCATGCATTCGTTAATAATAAAGACATTCATTTTGCTTACTTGTCCGAGTCTCTCCCTTTCAACTTGCATGACTTTAGTATATTTGACATCAACTCAACCAAAACAAACGCATTTAACCTTGGTACGCCTGAGAGCCCCAAAGAGATTCTAATTGCGAGTGAGGTTACCTCTGAAGAGCGGAAGAAATTAGAAGAGATTTTGGTCAAATATGCCAAAGTATTCGCTTGGTCCTATGAGGACATGCCCGGGGTAGACAAAACTATCGCCCAACACACAATACTGACTTATCCAAATATGAAGCCGGTAAAGCAGAAGCTCCGAAGGATGAGACCTGAGTGGGCCGAGAAGGTCAAAGAAGAAGTCAAGAAACAGATAAATGTGGGATTTCTAGAAGTGGTGAAATACCCTGAGTGGTTGGCAAATATTGTGTCGGTGTCGAAGAAAAATGGGAAGGTCAGAATGTGCGTGGATTACAGAGACCTCAACAAAGCTTGCCCGAATGATGATTTTCCTCTACCCCATATAGACGTACTGGTAGTGAAGATTGGACGAAAAGGGCATTTTGGTAATTTGCCGCGTCGCGACGCCTAACGTGCGCCCAACAGTGCTAACGTGCGCCGGGTCCACATGTCAGAATCTGAGAAAAGTTTGACTTTGCTAACGTGCACCGTGCCACGTGTCACCATCACAGTCGATCTGCTAACATGCGATGTGCCACATGTCATCATCCTACGGTGCCGATAGTCGCCATTGCCATGTGTCGCCATGTGTCACTCCAAGTCACTGCCACGTCATCATCCACGTGCCAACTCACCGCCACATCATCATCAGCCAATCACGAAGTGCCACGTGTCGCAATTCTATGGTGCCGACACTCACTTTGCCACGTTTCGCCACGTCAGCGCCACGTAAGCATCAATCATTGACTCACTTATCCGTATCTGACAAGTGGCGGATAAGAATTTGAGCCGACCAATCAGAAGCCACCACGTGTCACAATAATTGAGCTCTCAGCCGCCTTGCCACGTGTCACCTTATCACCTTATCCAGAATCGCCACGTGTCAAGCCCTCAGCATGCCACGTCAAAAGAAGCCGGCGTCGCGACGCCAAAGGCCTTGGCGTCACGACGCCCAGAGCCTACCGAGGCCTATAAATTCAGCTCGATGTTTCAGTTTCAAATGTACCTTCCTCTCTAATTCCTCTGATGTAAATAAGGAGTTTTCTATCTAGTTTCTTATAGTTTTTAGTTTTGTAAATAATTTTAATTACGTTCTGTAATAATAGTAATTTACTTTCTTACTTTTTACAGTTTTTACTATTCACCATGAAGAGGTAACTTCCCCAGCTAGGGTGAAAGGTAATTCTTTTACTGTTACTATTTAGATTAATCTCCCTTAAAAATAATATATTCACTATTTAAAATATTGACTTAAAAAGGATACCGCCAGATTGGTCGGTTGGTAATTGAATTTTCTTACCGCCTATATGGCAGGTTTATTTTGGTTTCCGCCTTTATGGCTGGATTGGACTTAATTTGACTTAATCAGGTTACCGCCTATATGGCTGGTTGGTAAAATAATCACAAATTAATATATTATATTATGCGAGATATCTAAATAGTAAATAGTAAAAGTTGATCATTTTACCTTAGCATTTTATTTTATTTTACTTTTCAGCTTTTACTTTATGTCTTTTACTTTTCAGCATTTTTACTTTATGTTTTTACTTTTAAGTTTTTACTAGCCCTAGTTATGTGTTAGTTATCTGGGGTTGTGATGATTTCTAATATCACCGGTTTATAAGGGGTTATTTTATAGTTTGGGTAATTTAAAGGTTTACTTATTAAGTCTTCAGCTTAATGCTTCTTGTTGTCTGATCACCAATAAGATTGATGTGGTAAACTTAAAATGAACTAGACATATGGATTTTAAGTTCCAGCCTTAGATTCAATAGCCCACGATCTTCCTTGAGGATAGATAACCCTTTAATAGATTTCCTTACAGGATAGACATATACCTGTCGGGCGGGGATAGCCATAATTGGAACTTAATCTTAATGAATCCAGATAATTTGGTTAACATAGACATATGGTTCAATTGGGTTAAACTGGGTATTTGCGTCTGACCATCGACAGAGGCTTTCGCATAATTTCGTGTTCCAGGTAGTAAACCGAATAAATACACAAACATAAAATAATCACTTCATCTTTTAAAAGATATTAGAAAGATTCACACCCTAGATCTTTGTGTCTTTTGTTATTTTCCTTAGTATTTTCTTTTGTTTTTTATTTATTTATTTAGCAATTCCACAATCAACCAAATCAATCAAGTAATCATTCTCTTCTCCCTCAATTAGATATTTGTAAATAAATAGATTCAACAATTAATAACAACTGTAGGAATTAAGTCCTCGTGGGATCGATATTTTTATACTACTTGAACGATATGTGCGCTTGCGTTATACGTGTGTATTTACGCCGGTCAAGTTTTTGGTGTGATGAGTGGTAATTATACCACTATTTCCCACTCATTTAACCTAATAATTTGTACAGTTTCTTGAGTTTTGTGAATATTTTGATGTGTTTTGTGTTATTTTGAAGATACATAAAGTTTCAGGATATTCTGGAGGTGATTTGGAGCAAAAAAGTGAAAATTGGAAAAAAAAATGGCATTTTTAGTTTGTTTATTGAGTTTTAAGCTTAATGGTTCTTGTTTTCTGATCACCAATAAGATTGATGTGGTAAACTTAAAATGAACTAGACATAAGGATTTTAAGTTTCAGCCTTAGATTCAATAGCCACGATCTTCCTTGAGGATAGATAACCCTTTAATAGATTTCCTTACAAGATAGACATATACCTGTTAGGGGGGTAGCCATAATTGGAACTTGATCTTAATGAATCCAGGTAATTTGGTTGACATAGACATATGGTTCAATTGGGTTATACTGGGTATTTGCGTCTGACCATCGACAGAGGCTTTTGCATATTTTCGTGTTCCAGGTTAGCAAACTGATTTTTTACACATAGATAAGAGAATCAATTCATCTTTATAATAATATTGTGTGGAGTCACGACCCTAGATCCTTGAGTCTTTTCTTTTATTTTCCTTAGTATTTTCTTTTGAGTCTGTTTTTATTTTATTTTGCAAAACCACATTCAACCAACCAAAATCAAACAATCATTCTCTTCTCCATTTAATTAGATATTTGTAAAAAAAAAATAGTATCAATAATTAATAACAACAGTAGGAATTAAGTCCTCGTGGGATCGATATTTTTATACTACTTGAACGATACGTGCGCTTGCGTTATACGTGTGTGTTTACGCCGGTCAAGTTTTTGGCGCCGTTGCCGGGGACTTATTTTTCTTGGTTATTAATTTTGAAGCTATCTAATTTACTTGTATCTAATTTTTATGGTAACCACCTGAGCGATCAATGTATATACCTTTCAGAGTGGCAGAATTATTGGAATCATTCATGGTACGAAGAACCATCACATTTTCCATCTTATCCACCATCTACCTTCGATTTCCAACAACAATCAGAACCATCAGCGGAAGATCAGTTGATTCACATACTCAAAGATTGGCTCGAAGAACAGGAAGCTCAATTAGATTTACAAATTCAGAGACAATCAGAATTCATTCAGAGGATGACAGATCAAATGAGACAATTCATAGAAAACCAGAACTATATACCTCAAGAACCAGTTTCAGATGACACAAATGAAGCCTTCGAATATCCTGAGATTCATCATGACATCATAACAGAGAATGAGGCTGAGCAGTATCAACAACCAGAGGTATCAGTTCAGGAGTCCAAACCAGCGAAGTCTCTATTTGACTTTTATTATTCAGATTCTGACGAGGATGAAGCTGATCTATTTGTACCAACTGCACCAACAACGGAGGATCAAACTTTCAATCCTCAAAATGAAGATCTTGGAGCATGCTTACCATGATGTTTGATGAAGATCTACCTGAACCATTCATTCCAGTTGTATCAGATGATGAAGACCTAATGTCAGAAACATCTTTACATCCTCAGGTTGACACTTATGGAGCATGTTTTTCACAGATGACAAATGAAGAACTGAACGAGGAAATTTTAAAATTCATCTGTGAATAAAAGGTGGAGCAAGAAGCAAAGCAAATGGAGGAGCAAATGTCTGAACTTATTAAAGATCCAGAGCATTCAGAAGAAACATCATTGTTTTGGGGAGTACAAATTACACATATCGCCCAGAAGCTTGCAATGAACTTACTTTCATTCAAGTCAAGCACCATACGAGACCTCCTGATTTTCTTTCTTTCTTTTCAGGAACCACTGTAGCAACAAAGATTAAAAAGGTGGCACGAGCACTGAATGAGACAAAACTCTTTTATCACCTTATCGTTGGAAGAGACCCTTCAAAAGCAACGCTCATGGGATTGTCTTTAATCGGACATCCAAAATGACGCTGAAACCTCATTGACAGATAGATTTCAGTCACGTCTGGCTGAAGATGAAAAATTTAGCGCTAGCAGGGAGGCAACCCATGCAATTTGTTGTAATTTTTGTTTTTATATTTTGTGTATACATGTTGTAGAGTTTTTAATTTTGTGTGTTATTTTTGTAGGGAAAGGTTCAACCAAAGCATAAGACAGAAGGAATAGTGTTTGGCAAAGATAAGAGATAATTCATTAGCGATGGCTGAGTAAGGAATGGATTCTTGAGACACATCCTAATGAATTTATACTAAGCGAATGGCGTATTGCATACACAATTCCGTTGCCTTAATTATTGCTTTGATTCGCTTTTCTGTTGTAATTATCTTTATTTTCGTAGACAGGATCCAGACTTTTTGACCTTTCACGATTTCTTTTATTGTTTAGCTAACAATCATAGTGCTATTATTACTCACCCTTTTCAGGTATTATAAATTCAACTCATCATTGCACTTTTGAAGACATCCAGAGTAAAACATGGAAGCCACTTCAAGAAGACGAGTTGAAAACACCACAATACGTAGAGGCAGCACATGAATTAGGTCGAGTCTTAGTTGCAAGGAATATGCACTTAATATATGGAGGAGGCAATCTTGGACTAATGGGGATCGTTTCAAAGGCTGTACAGGAAGGAGGCATTCACGTTTTGGGAATCATCCCAAAACCCTTGGCAGAGGCAAATCTTATTGGACCATCAAACGGAGAGGAACTGATCGTGCCAGATATGTCTGAACGATTAGTAGAAATGATTAATCGTGCCGATGCTTTTATTGCTTTGTCAGGTGGCTTAGGCACATTGGAGGAAATTTTTATAGTGTTATCTTGGGCAAACCTGAACATACACCAGAAACCAATTGGGCTGTTTAACGTTGATGTATTTTATGTTTTTTTGTTTTCTTTGTTCTTCTTGATGATGCCGGAGAAATGGGTTCGTGTCAAAACCTTTGAAAGAACTCATTTTTACTGCCAGAACTGCTCCGGATCTAATTGACCAAATCTTAGCCTGCAAACCAAAATTGACCATATCCTTTCAAAGATAAATTGGTCCGAGGACGATCGTGGTAAGAGGCGTCAGATTAATCTGGATCTTAACCTTAATTTTCTGTAGAATTTCAGTTATCCAGGTATTATCTTATAAACTCTTCTTCTACAGTTTAAGACATATGGGACAATGTCTCATTAAGTTTGGGGGAGGGAATTAGTTGATCAGTACCTTGTTTTTAGTTTGTGTGTTATTTTTATTTTTAGTCCAAATTTTTTCAAAAAATACAAAAAAATGAAAAATTTTCAAAAATTACAAAACTATTTTTTGTTTTTGTGTTTTTATTTTGACTAAAAAGGGTGAAATTGGTGAGAGATAGCTGAGTAAGGAGTTCCCACTCTTGATACATATCTCAAACCCATTTTCGAAACAAGTTAATTTTTGTTTATTTCTTTTTAAATTATTTAATTTGTAAATTCTCCTTAACACTGACTAAAATAGATCTTCATATGCTCAGTTAACATGTATTATCAACATGCATAGTAACATACGGACATGAGCTAAAATTGAAAAGTTTGTAATATTCAGTGCTCTAGTTTAATTGGAGGAAGCATCTCAAAAAGCAATGGAGTAAGAAAAAATCTGAGATCCGAGTTATTAAGTCTGTAAGGGTGTTTTAACACCTAGTGCCCTAAAACCAACTGGTTTGGGAGTCACTGGCCCAAAGCTCGCTATATGGATCAAAGATGCTGCAAATATATATATATATATATATATATATCTGAAGTCTGAGTAATTAAGTCTGTAGGGGTGTCTTAACACCTGGTGCCCTAAAGCCAACTGGTTTGGGAGCCACCGACCCAAAGCTCGCTACATAGACGGAAGATATTGTATATAAATAAAAAAAAATCAAAGAAAAAATCAGAAAAATCCGAAAAATTACTTCATTGCTACAAAAGGTGTGAATTTTGATAAAACTTTAGGACAAAAATATCACTCTCTTATCAACTGCACTTGTGATTGTTGTGGGCAAAAATGAGTTGTTTAATATTTTGTTAGCTGTGTATATGGAGAATGGTAAATATAATCGGAGAATTTACTTATTCAGTAATTTAGAAAGAAACAAAACAACTAGTAACTTGGAGTAGAAATTTCACCTGATTAGTCACTAACTTCTTTATTCTATTTTCGCTTGTCTTTTTTCTTTTGTGTGCATTAGTTTCACTACCTTTTTACTTTTGTAAAATGTTTGTGGGTATCATTGATGTAAACCCTCACGAGACTACAACTCGTCCACTAGGGACACCTAGGGTTTAAAGGCTTGTTCCATACGCTAAATGCAACCGTAATCCCTACGAAAGTGGCTTAGTTAAATTTTATTTTGTTATTTTACTTTGTATTTTGCTCGAGGACTAGCAAAATCTTAGGTTTGGGGGTGTGATGACTGGTAATTATATCATTATTTCCCACTCATTTAACCTAATATTTTGTATAGTTTCTTGAGTTTTGTGAATATTTTGATGTGTTTTGTGTTATTTTGTAGATAAATAAAGTTTCAGGACACTCTGGAGGTGATTTGGGCCAAAACAGTGAAAATTGGACGAAAAATGGTATTTTGGTAATGTATCGCGTCGCGACGCCTAACATGCGCCGAACAGTGCTAACGTGCGCCGGGTCCATGTGTCAGAATCTGAGAAAAGTTTGACTTTGCTAACGTGCGACATGCCACGTGTCACCATCACAGCCGATCTGCTAACATGCGTCGTGCCACGTGTCATCATCCTACGGTGCCGACAGTCACCATTGCCACGTGTCACTCCACCTGTCAGCCACGTCATCGCCCATATCACCATTTGACCGAGTCAAACAGCCATGTCATCATCAACCAATCACAGCGTGCCACGTGTCGCAATTCTATGGTGTCGACAATCAAATTGCCACATGTCGCCACGTCAGCATCAATTATTGACTGACTTATCCTTATCTGACACGTGGCGGATAAGAATCTGAGCTGACCAATCAGAAGTCGCCACGTGTCACAATAATTGATCTCCAACCACCTTGCCACGTGTCGCCTTATCATCTTATCCAGAATCTGAAATCGACGAACCAGAGCGTGCCACGTCGACCAAACGGGCGTCGCGACGCTGGCTTGGCGTCGCTACGCGCGACCTCTACTGACGCCTATAAATTCAACGCGATTTCAGAATTCAAAGCATGCCTTCCATGAGTTTTGTAAGGACTCTAAGGATTGCATCTTGAGTGTTTTAGTTTTTGTAATTTTAATTTAGCATTTTTACTTTTAGTATTTTTAATTATGCACTTTTACTTTTTGTAATAAAATTTTTTTTACTTTTTTTTTACTTTATGTTTTGTAGTTAATTTACCGCTGGGGTAAAAGGTGAAACATTTAATATAATTATCTAGGTAAATCTCACTTAATTATAATTTCTAAATTATAATTTAACCGGATTAATTAATGGCAGACTTTATTACCGCCTATATGGTCGGTCTAAATATAAATTACTTTAACGCCTATATGGCTGGTCTTTATGTGACAGATAATTACCGCCTATATGGCTGGTGTAATTGGACTAAATGGATTATCGCCTATATGGCTGGTTTAAATGTTTAATATTATTAATTCCTGAAAAAGCAGAACATAAAATAATTTATATATTAATAAGTGAGATTCCTAGATAAGAAATATTAAATGTGGATCCTCTAACCCCCAGCATTTTATTTTATTCTAGGGAAGTGATGAAACACAATATTACTAGGCTTAATAATTGATTTAATTATTTATTGGGTAATTCTTTAGTTTGTTTATTGAGTTTTAAGCTTAATGATTCTTGTTGTCTGATCACCAATAAGATTGATGTGGTAAACTTAAAATGAACTAGACATATGGATTTTAAGTTTCAGCCTTAGATTCAATAGCCCACGATCTTCCTTGAGGATAGATAACCCTTTAATAGATTTCCTTACAGGATAGACATATACCTGTTGGGCGGAGGTAGCCATAATTGGAACTTGATCTTAATGAATCCAGGTAATTTGGTTGACATAGACATATGGTTCAATTGGGTTATACTGGGTATTTGCGTCTGACCATCGACAGAGGCTTTTGTATATTTTCGTGTTCCAGATTAGCAAACTGATTTTTACACATAGATAAGAGAATCAATTCATCTTTATAATAATATTGTGTGGAGTCACGACCCTAGATCCTTGAGTCTTTTCTTTTATTTTCCTTAGTATTTTCTTTTGAGTCTGTTTTTATTTTATTTTGTAAAACCACATTCAACCATCCAAAATCAAACAATCATTCTCTTCTCCATTTAATTAGATATTTGTAAAAAAAAATAGTATCAATAATTAATAACAACAGTAGGAATTAAGTCATCATGGGATCGATATTTTTATTCTACTTGAATGATACGTACGCTTGCGTTATACGTGTGTGTTTACGCCGGTCAAGGAGATCCAAGCAATAACAGTGCAAGGATGGAAGATGTACTTTGACAGAGCAGTAAATTGCAAAGGAGCCTGAATAGGGAATGTGATAGTAACCCCCGAAAGAGAAACACTGCCTATGGCCAAGAGGTTGACGTTTGGAGTAACCAACAACATGGTTGAGTATGAAGCATGCGCCTTTGGACTGACAACATTGATAGCTTTGATAGCTAAGAACGTGGAAGTTTACGGAGACTTGATGTTGGTAGTCTGACAGATGCAAGGAGAATGGGAATTGAAGGAAGAACGGTTGAAACCCTACTTATTCCACCTCAGGAGTCTGGCACAGGCCCTCCCCGATTGCAAATTCCAGCACTTGCCACGAGAAGAGAACCAAATGGCAGACGCGTTGGCTATACTAGCCGCAACTTGGGAAAATCTAGAGAATTGGTGATGAAACCTCTAGTGTTGACAACGGCAAGCAGACCTGTCTACGAGATAGAAAAAGTCTTGGAAGTAGAGATCGACGATGGAAAACCGTGGTACTATGATATTCAGCGGTACTTAGAATGCGGGGAACTTCCGAAAAAAGCAAGCAGAAAGGACATGATAGCCATTCAGAAGTTAGCATCTCAATATGTGAGTTTGAATGGAGAACTATACAAAAGACCAGCAAATGGCATTCAGCTGAAATGTTTAAGAAAAGAATAGGCTCAGAAAGCAATGGAAGAAATACATGTCGTAGTGTGTGGACCGCACATGAATGGGTTGAATTTGTCTCGCAAGATAGTAAGATAAGGCTTTTACTGGTCGACCATGGAAGTTGACTGCGCGAAGCTGGTAAAGCATTGTCACGATTGTCAAGCACACGGTAACTTGAACCATTTACCGCACATAAAGTTGCACGGGCTGTCAGAGGCGTGGCCTTTCTCAGCATGGGGAATTGACATGATCGGTGAAATTCGACCGCACGCGTCGAATGGGCATCGCTTCATAGTAGTGGCAGTGGACTATTTTTCAAAATGGGTGGAAGCAGAGTCATTTCGCAATGTTACAGCAAAACAGATGGTGAAGTTTATAGCCCGGAATCTCATATGTCGATATGGAATGCCGCATCATGTAGTAACGGACAACGGAGTCCAGTTTCAAGGAGAAACGAAAGCAATGCTACAGAGGTATGGGATAGGACATCACAAGTCATCACCGTACAGACCGCAGGCAAATGGAGTAGTCGAGGCAGCCAACAAGACGATAAAGAGGATACTAGCCAAGATGACAGAGAACTATAAAGATTGGGCTGACAAACTACCGTACGCCCTGTCAGGATACAGAAATTTTGTGAGAACAGAAACGGGAGCCACGCCTTACTCTTTGGTCTATGGAATGGAAGCAGTACTGCCAGTGGAAGTTGAGATACAATCTATGCGGGTATTAGCAGAAACAGAGTTACCTGAACAAGAATGGGCCTCGCAGAGATTTGAATAGTTAGCACTGCTGGATGAGAAGAGAATGAAGTTCTCACATCACATGCAGATATACCAGAATAGGTTGGCTCGAGCGTTCAACAAGAAGGTGCGTCCTACCAAGATCAGAAAGGGTGATCTGGTGCTTAAGCAGTCGAAGTCGTCGACGACAGACCCGAGAGGAAAGTTCAGACCTAACTGGGAAGGACCCTACATGGTCCAGAAAGTAATGGGAAATGGGGCAGTAAGACTGTCAGATTTGGAAGGGAACGAGTTCACCGAGCCGATCAACGTGGACAAATTGAAGCAATATTTTGCCTGAGGAAAAGAAGACCGAGCGGTCATCAAGAGGACAGGCGGAAGACCTAACCCAACGGAATAAGAAATTCATTCATGCATGCATACACGTAACGTATTTACATTCTTTCTTGTGTTTGTTATGTTTTGTAATCACAGGTTTCAAAGAAGAAAAAGAGAAATTGGCAAAGGCAAGCCAACCAGAAGCAGCGATAGTACAGTGTCATCAATTTTAGGAACGAATCGCGGGGTTGAGCCCACATCAATTTCAAGAATGAATCAGTATCAGTCGGGAATGAATCCCAGGGTTGAGGCCCACATCAGTATCAGTTTCGGGAATGAATCCCAGGGTTGAGGCCCACATCAGTATTAGTTTCGGGGATGAATCACAGGGGGCGAAGCCTGCATTATCAGCAGTTGAGAGGAAGAATTCCAGTAAAAAAAAGTCCTTGATGGTTAGGCATATGTCTGGTGATGACATTGTTTGATGTAGGGTGAAAACCTTAGAAACGATAAGTGCGAGATGTGCTCTCATCCGGTATTCTGAGTGGTTGATCTCAGCTAGACTCACGAGCACCTGATTACGGGATCTTAGCAGTAGAAGCATGAGTAGTCGGTGAAATGACTAGTCAAAGAGATGGCGGATCATTGAATGATCGTTTGCCCATATGTCCATCCTGGTTTACTTATGTTACGATATGTGATATGGTTGGAAACGAAGAAAAAGTTTCTTAAAAGAAAAAAAATAGACCACCTATAACCGATAAGCGTGAAGCTACCCTTGGGTGAGTATTAGGACCACCATGAGAAGAAATGCTACCTTAAAGGGTAGGTGTGGTGAAAAAAATAGAAAGAAAAAAGAAAGAAAAGAGAAAAAGAAAAAGAAATAAAAGAAAGAAAAGAAGAAGTTCAAAATGAAAAGCAAAAGATAAAGAGATAAAAGAAAAGAAGAAGAAAGTCATATCACATTGAGTACGAGGAAGTAATTTCGGAGCATGACAAAGACATCTAGGTTGGTTAGACCCACTGATCCAATTCTCCGAGACAAAATCATTGAGTTGGCTTACTTAAGGATTAAGCTGCGAAAGAACCTTGGCACACACACTGGGAGTCTAGTTCAGATCATTTATTCAGACGGTCGGATTTGAGTTATATCAAGTACTTTGAAGGTTCTCTGGTTTCGACACGAAGCATCATTTGAGGACAAAAATATGTTTAGCTATCTGGATTATCTCGTGAGAGGCAGTATAGTGTGTTGGTATGTAACATCACATCAGGAGATCTACCTTGACCTAATAAAAGAGACTGGGGGTGACCAGTCTACCCTCTCTCATACAGCACAGTTCGAGAATGAACCATCACATCAGCAACGCCTCGGGGATGAGGTTCAGTATGCCAGGAATGGCATTTCGAGGATGGAGCATGGGTCAAGGCCCACATCAGTATCAGTTTTGGGATGCGTCCCAGGGTCGAGGCCCACATCAGTATCAGTTTTGGGATGCATCATAGGGTCGAGGCCCACACTTCAGTAGTTTTTGGGATGCGTCCCGGAGTCGAGGCCCACACATCATACAGTAACGGTTCGAGAATGGACCACCTCACAGTAACGGTTCGGGAATGGACCACCTCACAGTAACGGTTCGGGAATGAACCACCTCACAGTAACGGTTCGGGAATGGACCACCAAACAGTAATAGTTTGGGAATGAACCACATCACAGTAACGGTTTGGGAATGGACCACCTCACAGTAACGGTTCGGGAATGAACTACCTCACATTAATGGTTCGGGAATGGACCACCTCACAGTAACAATTCGGGAATGAACCACCTCACATTAACGGTTCGGGAATGGACCACCTCACAGTAACGGTTCGGGAATGGACCACCTCACAGTAATGGTTTGGGAATGGACCACCTCACAATAACGGTTTGGGAATGGACCACCTCACAGTAAGGGTTCAGGAAAGGACCACATCACAGTAACGGTTCGGGAATGGACCACAGATGGTTCGGGAATAAAGCCCAGAGTTCGAAAGCGCCTCGCCATCACATTCAGCACAGTTCGGGAATAAATCCAAGAGAACAAAGCCAACACTCGGTGGTTCGGGAACAAAGCCCATGGGTCGAATCACCTCGCCACCATATCAGCAGTTCGGTAGTGATTCCTAGACATCGCAGCATCTTGCAGGGATGAACCTTGGGGTCGAAGCACCTCACACCAGATCAACTCAGTTCGAAGCAACGGGCAAGCCAAGTGGCAACTGGCGAGCCAGGTAGGTGAAAATACATTGCATAACTTTGAAAGGATTGTCATTGTCACACACTGCACAAGTCCCATCAAAGTGGGGGTGACTGTAGGCACTGTATTTTTGCACATATATCCTGATGATGAGCCTCGTACAGAGGCACTACCCTTTAAGTTGCAAAAGTCGCGGGAAACGGACGTCGGAAGGGAAAAGTCAGAAATCAATACCTTGTTGGATTTAATTCGTTTGCTTAGCTTCGGGTTTGCTTGTTGAACCTCTGTTTTAAAATTTATCCTCGGCCCAAACCCCCGCAAGCCACACACCAAGCCCAAAACAACCAACCACACGCCCATAAAGCCTCCAAGCCCATTAAATCACATCCAAAAATATTCAAACACATTAAACACATGTTAAAATCTAAACAAATCACCTTCCCAAATTAAAAGATTCAAATCAAATCTCATCAATCACCTTCCTAATTAAATTAAATCACATGCCTAAACTAAATCAAATCAAATCAAATCAAATCAAATTACCTTCATAAATTGAAGAGATCATTTGCTTATGACACACAAATTAAATATTCCCCCATAATTACACAATCTTCATTTTCCTACCCGTATAGGTAAACCCCAACCCTCTCCTATAAAAAGAAGCATAACTCAACCTTAGAACCTCTAGCATTCACGCCCAGCACACTAGAAAGAAGCCATCCATTGCCGCAAAACACAAGAAGGAACCAGCCCCTTAACCACCGAAATAAACCCCAACCAGTAGCCCCTCAAAACCACCGAAATAGCCTCTGACTTGCACCCTAAACCGCACCATCCCAGTCCCGCAAATAGCCTTCATACATCGCAGAAACAGCCCAAATCCTTTCCAAATACCGCAGAAACAGCTCTAAAAATCCCCTCCAATTACCGAAAAAACGGCACCCTTGAAACCCCTCCAAACTGTCCAAAAAACTTCCCAATAAACCCCAAAAAAACCGAAGCCCCAACACATCTAAACCACCGCAAATAGCAAGCTAAAACAGTCCTTAATTACCGCAAAAATAGTAACAAAAAAAAACAGCAGCAAAACAGAGGAAGCAACAGCCCAAAACAGTGAGGCAACGAAGGAAAACAATGAACCAGTGAATCGGAAAAGTTGCAGAGCATCAACCCTTCCGACAACTTCGTAACGCACTTCCAAGAGGCGACTTAAGAGGTTAGACCTGATGGCACTCTTTTATTTATTCCCGCTCTTTTTTCTGTTCGTTGTTATTATTTCTTCGCATGCATATTGTTGATTCATGTATGTTGTGGCCATGGGATGAATGATTTTGTGCTATCTCTCGTGGTATATCGGATGGAAACCCGGACGTAAATTTCGTAGCCGAATCTGAATGGACGGTAGTGCTTTCTGAACTCCGGGATACAATTCCACGTACCACTTGAGAAACGCACATATTTCGTTTTCCAATCCAATCTTGTGTTTATTCGTTGTTTATTAGAAATAGTATGTTACTTTTATGCATGATTAGGTTGTTTAGTATGTTATTTTTATGCATGATTTAGTTGATTATTTCCAAGCATGATTTATTTATTTCCTTCGCATTAGGAACTTAATTATATCACTTCTACGTTTATGTTTAGATTATTATTTATTTACATTGCCATGCTTATCGATTTAATGTATTCATGAGATTGTGTGCTTGTCGTTATTCCGACTTACTTTTATGCATGCAAACTTAGATATAGGTTATATGCAAACTTAGATATAGGTTATAAGCAAACTTAGATATATGTTGTATGCGAACTTAGATGTAAGATATGTTGCGTAGACTCGGTTATATTATTACATAAATCTTTTCATTACAAGTGGCATAAGTAAGGGACCATTCCGAACCCAACGGTTTGAGGTCTTCCCTTGCCAGGGGTGAGTGCGGCCTTAAATCATTTCCCAGTTCACATTGGGTGGTGACTCCATTTTATTTTCCAGTTTAGTCCCCCGTGGGCTACTTCGTACTCCCAACCGGGCCGCGAGCCTGGAACAGCGTCACCGATTTATGTGTCCTACAATGTGTCACTCTTCATCATCATGAGGGCATGGCATATCTTTAAAGACATGAAAAGTCACCTATTGATATTGCACTCGCATGGTCTGCTCACCCTTCTGCAAGTCGATCAGCTTTTTACCTGTTGTTATGAAGGGTCGTCCGAGGATGTTGGGAACTTCATTGTCTTCCTCTATGTCTAAAACTATGAAGTCTGCGGGAAAGATGAATTTGTCCACTTTTACCATCACGTCCTCTATTTTGCCTCGCGGGTAGGTGAGGGTGTTGGAGTTGGTACTTGGAGTGCCAATCTGAATAATGTATTATACATTTTATTATTTATTAATAAAATAACTATATTTTCATTTCATACATTTTTAATAGTATTGTCATTATGCATATTAGATTGATGTATAAATATCCTAAGAATGATATCGACCTTAGAATAGTCTTGTAGTAATACTGGACACTAGGTGGTCCGACATTGGGATAAGTATTACTATTGTAAACTATTTTTAAAGTAAATATTCCTAGTCATTGGTTTTAGAATACGATCGAATTCCTATAACCGAGAAGACTAGCACATGTCATATATTAGAATTGGAGTTCTAATGGTTTAAACCTAATGTACCATGAGCTTTGGAAGCTCGTATAGACGTGTGGGTATTGGTTGGACGGAATACTGAATAACTCACAGGTGATTCCTAATAGTTAGAAATACACACCACCGTCAATAGGAATATCATCAAGTCGAGTAACATATGTGATCCTTTGACTATAGGATATTATTGATTTTATGTGAGATCATCCACACTTTGATGCCATGTATGTCAGAAATCTTTCATGGTCTGACATCTAGATGTTCATTGGGTGTGGACGGATGCACTCGTTAATCAAGTGCAAATCAAGATAGAATCTGTCGGCCCATATGTGTACCATAAGGGGTTTAGGTATTCATGTAAGTATGTCATGATTCTTAAAATTTTGGCTAAAGTCAATCACCTATGGTGGATCGCATTAGTTGTAAAGAATCGTGGACATATCGACATGAGATGTGCGCCTCGAAAACTTGACGGTGTATACTATGTTTCCTAAGCACGACTCGGATAGCCTACGACGGAGGGATTGTTAAATATATATGATGACCTCGACTTGTATAGTTCAAAAAGGTCGTTCTTATTCTTCGCGAATTCGGAGGTGGCCAAATTACGTACATATTAGCTAGGCTTATATGAAGAACGTGTCTGAACTTAGAAAGTCCCAATATGAAGTGTACTCGTTGAGCACTTGGGTAGCCGATTTTTTTTTATAAAAGATAATATTCGATATTATAATTATCAACTAAGATAATCAAGTGTTATTGGATAACATTGATTATTTACTTTGACTAATTGGATTAATTAGATTAATTCAATATTTACATAAGGGCTTTATCGTAATTTCATAATTATAGTAACTGCAAGTATGTAATTATAGGTGTTTTTGGCTTGATTTAATTTGATTAAATCAAAGTGGCAAACATTGAACCAATCCATTTTCTAATCTTTTTCTTGATTTAATTGGAATAAATCAAAGTGGTAGACAAAGGTGATTAGTCACACCTAATTATACATATTTGGACAAATTAGATTAAGCCCACATAAAAGTTGATTAGAATTTTCGTTAATTAAAAATTACCTAAGTTTTTCTATAATTAGCAAGCTTTATGAGGGTTTTAATTAAGCTTGAGAAAGCTAAATACAAACAATTCTTGGAGAA
Source organism: Zanthoxylum bungeanum (assembly GCA_019454045.1). NCBI lineage: Eukaryota > Viridiplantae > Streptophyta > Magnoliopsida > Sapindales > Rutaceae > Zanthoxylum > Zanthoxylum bungeanum. Next base: position 38,706 of record SKCR01053269.1, on the reverse strand, counting down.
ATTAGCCTAAGTTAGAGAAGTGTTTAGAGAAGCTTTGTGGGGTCTCTACAACATTTCATCTAGGAAAAATCAAGATTGGATCTTGGAATGAAGCTGGCTAGCATTGGAATCAAGATTGGATCTTGGAGTCAAACTTGCAAACCTTGGAAGTTCTCCAACCATTTCAACAAGGAGAAAGAGATTGAATCTTTATATCAAGCTTACTAGGTAATGTTTGATCTTCTCCTAAGCTATGTTCTTCATTAGTTAGTTTTCATTAGTGAGACATATAGTGATGAATTATTTATTGGATCCATGATTACATAGGTTAAAGTTTAAATAAGGCTAATAAATTATGTTAGGATGCTTTGAAAGTATAAACACAATTTGCTTGTTAAATAGGTCAAATACGTTCATGCTTTGAAAGTATAAACACAATTTACTTGTTAATTAGGTCAAATACGTTCATGCTGGACATGGAACAATTAATAAGAGTTTCGAACTCTAGATTAAAGCTTAGAGCTATGGCTACCATTCTAGAATCACTTGACCACCTTTGGCTGAACTAGAATTATTCATGAGACATTTCATTGTGGGATTCTAAAATGGTTTGTGTTTTGATTCAAACAAATGAATATATGTATTTAGAATACATGTATGTTAGTTGTATAATATGTGTTGTGGTTGGTTCTGATGTTAAAATTGATTTTAAGGTGTATTGAAATGGTAGGAGAAAATTAGAAGTGTTTAGGATTGATTTGAAGGTTGAAATTGCTCACTGTCTGTGGGAGCGTCACGACTCCCACTCTTCCGCATCATGATGCCGATACGTTCAGTTCTCGCAGTTTCTCTCGCACTTTGGAGTGTCTCGACTCTCATGACTTCGAGTCGTGACTTCGAGGGCTGATGAACACTAAAACTTCATTTTCTCCGTTCCTGAGTTTTCGGACTCTGATTTGGTCCCCGTTTTTTCCTACGGACTCGTATCAGAATGTAGTTTTCATTAAAATATTATAAAATATACCTATCTCTAATATCATCGGGTTAGACCCACTTCCGCTGCATGGGACACCGATCCGACCTTAGGGTTCCACAATTGCCCCAACAAAATGGTATCAAAGCAAGACTTTACCACACAACACATGCTGCATGTTTGACATGTATTTGAATCTATGCCTCTATATTTTAGTTTTATTATGCATAAGTCATATTAGATATGTATTGCATGTTTAAATTAAAATTTTGACCTAATTATGTTAATGACTTGATTGTTATAAATCTCTCATGATTAGGTGATTATTTTATTTTAAGAAATAATATTAGTAATGTTGGAGTATTATTGGATGGTCCGTCTTGTCTATACAAAGATGATTGAGTTCTTACTACTTATATCCAAGATCGCCATTAGTGTGAGGGTATAAGTGCTCGGAACTTAGGTCACTCAAGTAGAACATTAGATATAGCGTGATAAGTTAACGCAGTCACCCAATATCATCATTAGTGTGAGGGTGTACATACGAAGCTCATTAGTGCATATTGACAAGTATATATCTGGAACACATCTTAATCTGAGATCGTCATTAGTGTGAGGATAAAAAACGATTCAGGACCAAACTAGGAGTCACATGAAGTGATTGACCTTGGAGGTCTACCTAATGAGTTTATAAAGGCCAAGATTGTCATTAGTGTGAGGCTGGAGTAAATGTCATGGGATCCACTTCCCACTATGAAATTTTGATAGTCAAAATTCTATTTTTCCGTTAAATGAGATTACAGAATTATGTAAAGTAGTGGGAGAGCACTAATAGATTTAAAATTCCATAATCAATTAGTGTTACTATTTTGAAATGAAAAATATTCTGCTACTGTTTAAAATATTATCTTGTAGATGGTTGTCGCAAATCTATTGATAAGACTGTTGGATTCTAATATACTAAAAGGAGCTGAGAATTATTTCGAATGGGAAATGAACATCCACCTTATCTTAGAGTTTGAAAAGTTGACATATGTAACTATCAATCCATTGTCTGGTTAAATTGATCCTGACTCTTCTCCTCAATAGCAAGAAACTTTTGTAAAATGAAAGGATGATGACCTGAAGGTGAAATCCTACATTTTAGGGTTGATGGTTCCAGATTTGTTGAGACATTACATAGAGATATCAGATGCTTTGAGCATTATGTGAACACTTAAGGAGTTGTTTTAGGCAAATCAAGAGATCGAAATATATCGGAGGTCTAAGGAATTGTTCCGTGCTGAACTCAAGAATGGTGGAGCTGTTAACATTCATATTTTGAACATGATCGGCCAAATCCGATATCTGGAACAACAGAGCATTGTGATTGATGAATGGCTAGGCCGTAATTTGATTCTGTATTCTTTGCCTGGAACTTATGTCGGCTTTTTATTAGACTTCCATATGCACTCAATGCAAGCCATCTATGAATAACTATTCTCAATGCTAGACTTACATATGCACTCAATGCAAGCCATGTCATGAGTACGCACAGCGGAGCATGATATGATGAAATGCAACCATATTTTGTACGTCCATGATGGAGCTGGCTCTTCAAAGACTTCTCGAAAGTCAAAGAAAATCGAAATGGGGGGGAAGATGATATCAAAGAAGAACTGCAAGTAGCTCGTGATCAATGTCTACAATGCAAGAAGTCTGGACATTGGAAGAATGACTGTCCAGACTGAAAGGAAAAACATGACCCTTAGGTACGCTTTGTATTTTTCCTATTATTAACATCTCATAGCCTTAGATGCAAATAGTGGATGGGTGTTAGACACTGGCAATCCTACTCATATTTACAACTCAATGCAGGTCATAACAGTTAAAAGAAGGCTGAGTAAAGGGAAATACAGCTTAGAGTTGGCAATGGCGAGACATTTGACGTTAAAACCATATGAACGGTTGTTCTAGATCTCCCTAATAGATGTAAATTAGATTTACATGATTGTTATTACGTACCCTCACTTATCAGAAAAATAATATCACTGCCAATATTAGATAAAGAGGAATATAAAATAAACATTAAAAATATAGCTTTATATTTATATGATAAAGATAATTTATTGAAATGTGAATGTTCTTTATCTAACGGTCACTATGTTTTGAAAACATATAGAGATGTTTTTAATGTATAGGAAAATATAAGTAGAAAATCTAAATTAAATAATATTGAATTATGGCATATGAGATTGAGCCACATAGGTGTTAGACGTCTATCCAAATTGGTAAAGGATGGTTTGATTGAAAATCTTACATTAGATCTTTATCTGATTTGTGAGTCATGTATCTAAGGGAAGATGAAAAAGGCCCTAATTCTTAGTGTTGGACATTGTGCTGGAGATTTATTAGAGCTAATACACAACGATGTGTGTGGTCCATTAAATCATGCCGCTCATGATTGTTCAACATACTTCGTGACTTTCACGAGTGATAAGTTTAGATATGGATATGTCTATTTGATGAGACATAAGTCGGAAATATTTGACAAGTTCAAAATATTCCAAAATGAAGTAGAAAAATAAACCAGTAAATTCATCAAATGTATTCGATCAGATCGAGACGGTGAATACATGAGTCAAGAATTCAGAAATTATTTAAGGGAGAATGGAATTCTCGCCCAATATAGCCCATGAGGAACACCTCAACACAATGGTGTGTCTGAGCGTAGAAATCATACTTTATTGGATATGGTGCGATCCATGATGAGTTATACAGAGCTTCCTTATTACCTTTGAGGTTACGTTTTTGCTTACTGTTACCCACATACTTAATAGGGTTCCAACGAAAGCTGTTTCTACGACTCCTATTAGATATGGTTCGGTAGAAATCCAAGTCTTAGGCATTTAAGAATTTAGGGTAGTCCCGCATACGTTATAGTTACGAAGTGAGATAAACTAGCACCCATGGGGTATAAATGTAGGTTCGTTGGATATCCTGATAATTCCATGGGATATCAATTCTATGATTCTGAGCAACGAAATATATTTATTTTTTATTTTGCCACTTTCTTGAAAAGGAATTTTGAGAAAAAAATGGGATTATAGAAAGATTGAACTCAATGAGTTTGATCCCAACATTAAGGAATCTGAGATGGAACCAGAGATCCAACTAGGTGAAGGTTTTATAAAATAGGTTCTACGTAAGTCGAATAGAATATCAATGCCTCCTGAGAGATTATTTTTAACATCTGATGCGAGCCTTGATGTTCTCCTCTTGGAGGAAACATGTCCTACTACGTATAAAGAAACGATATTGGATATCGATTCGGGAAAATGACAAGAAGCCATGAAATTCGAGATGGATTATATGCATGACAATCAAGTCTGGGACTTAGTTGAACTTTCTGAATGAGTTAAACTTATTGGTTGTAAATGGGCTTACAAAAGGAAGTGAAGGCCCGATGGAAAGGTTGAAACCTTTAAGGCCTGACTGGTAGCGAAACGTTACACTCAACATTCTGGGATTGACTATGAGGAAACTTTTTCACCAGTAGCCATGCTAAAATCCATTAGGATTTTTTTATCCATTGTTGCATATCACGATTATGAGATATGGCATATGGAAGTGAAAATCGCTTTCCTAAATAGATTCTTTAAGGATGATATCTATATGGAATAAACAGAGGGTTTCATATCCAGTGAGACTTCAAACTAGGTTTGTAAGCTACAAAAGTATATTTATGGACTTAAACAAGCATCTCGATGCTGGAATTATCATTTTGATGAGATAATTAGATTATCTAATTTCATCAAGAACGAGGAAAAACCGTGTGATTATAAGAAAGTGAGGGGAGCATGATAGTTTTCTTAGTCTTGTATGTAGGTGGCATCCTTATTATTGGAAATGATATAGGATTGATGTAAAGTGTGAAAGCCTACCTTTGTAAGAACTTCTCCATGAAAGATATGGGAGAAGCTTCTTATATACTAGGTATAAAGCTCTACCGGGATAGAGTTAGGAAGCTTATAGGGTTGTCACAATCTACGTACATAGATAAAATGTTAGAAAGGTGCGATTTTACCAACTGTAAGGCAGCAAATATACATTTCCAATACGGCATACATCTTTCGAAAAAAATGGCACCTCAGACTAAGGAATAGAAAGTTAGAATTTCTAACTTGCCATATGCTTCTTGTATTGGAAGCATATTGTATGTTATGCTATGTAAAAGACCTGAAATCAGATTCAGTGTTAGTGTGATTAGTCGATATCAATATAATCCAAATAATGATCATTGAAAAGCCGTGAAACATATCCTGAAATATCTTAAGGGTACTAGGGATAAGTTTATGATATATAGAGAAGATGAGCTACAACTTAATGGTTATATAGACTCCGACTTCCAAGGAGATCCAGATGATAGAAAATATATATTAGGATACACATTTACCCTTAACAATGGTACAATTAGTTAGTGATGTTCAAAGCAAGGCTTAACAGCTGATTCCACCACTGAGACAGAAATTACAGCAGCTTCAGAAATTGCTAAAGAAGTTGTATGGATTAGAAATTTATCACAGAACTCAGCGTTGTGCCTAGTTTTGCAGATTCGGTCCATTTATACTGTGATAATAGTGGAGCCATTGCGCAGGCTAAGGAGCCGAGGGCCAATTCCAAGTCTAAGCACGTGGAAAGGAAATACCGCGTAATTAGAAAGATTATTGAACGAAAAGACATAGTGATCTTGAAAGTTCAAGGACTAGACAACATAACAACCCACTTACAAAGGCCTTACCTCCTGAGTTATTCGATAAACATATGGATGAGATGGGTGTAACGACTCAAATTTCATAATTTTAATTAATATTAGGACTGGGTGACCTAGAAAATTTTTCTCCGAGCTTTAGCAGAAAATTCTTAGACACAACTTAAAGACCAGTGGGTCTACTATTGGTTACTGGGCCTAAGTGTCCTAGAGATAAAGTGGCCATATTTTCAACAATTCAAACTAGCCATTCCAAGCCCAACAAGAATCCAATATTTAGGCCCAAGTCCTCCATTTCTCTAGAAAATTCCATAATCTTCAAAGATTTTCCTTAGCATTTAGATGATTAAAAGACAAAGAGAGAGAAAGAAACAAAAAAAAACTTCATTTTTCCCCCAGCTGAAAATGCATAGGAGAAGCAAGTGAAGGATTTCCACTTTACTAGCAAATGTTTAAGATCATCTAGAGCTATCCATCACCAAACAAGCTTAAGAAGGAGAAAATGAGGCTTAGAGACTTTATTAGTGGAGAAAGAATTTGAGTTAAGGTAAGAAATACTTGACCCAAATCTTGGAATTTTAAGTATTGATAGTTGGATGTTTGCGGTGTGCTGTTGATTGAAAATAGTGTAGTTTTAATGACTATTGTGTTAAGAAGTTAATGTTTGGGCAACTTCTAGGTATGTCACCCTAGTTGAAATAATAAGTAAGAATTATAGAATTTGATGATGCTGAGATGTTAGAAACCTAGCATGATAATAAATTATATATTTATAACTGCTTTTGGTTGTGTAATAATGGAAGTTGTGAGCTTGATCATTGAACAAGTGAAGGTTGGCCCTGGAAATAGACGAACGTCACGACGCCATTGGGCCAGCATCGCGACGCGTAACAAGGCAGGGCATCAGACCTAGGAGCGTCACAACTCCCACTCTTCTAAGTTATGATGCCAAGATGTTCAACTCTCACAGTTTCTCTCGCACTTTGGAGCGTCTCGACTCTGAGGCCAGATGAACACTAAAATTTCATTTTCTACATTCCAAAGTTTTCGGACTCCGATTTCGTCCCCATTTTTTCCTACTGACTCGTATCGGAATGTAGTTTTCATTAAAATATTTTAAAATACACCTATTCATGATATCCTTGGGTTAGACCGACTTTCGCTACGTGAGGTATTGATCCGACCCTAGGATTTCCACAACTACCTCAATATAGGGATCTATCTGCTAGCTACAGTGTGACAGTCATTGGTCTCGCCTTTCCCAAACCTAATTTCTGGTAAATATATAACACCATTAGGTTGATGCTCGCACCCAAATCACATAATACTTTACCAAAGTAATGATTGGTAATGGTACATTGTATAGTAAATCTAACAGTGTCCTTCAACTTGGGTGGCAGCTTCTTCTATAGGATCGCAATACATTTCTCTGTGAGTGCCGCAGTTTCAAACTCGTTCTGCTTCCTTTTCTTTGACAAGATGTCCTTTAAGAACTTAACATAACTGGGCATATGTTCTTGTGCCTTGGCGAAGGGAATGTTGATATGCAATTTCTAAAAAATCTCTTAGAATCTTGAGAACTACTTATCTATCTTGTACTGATGCAAAGGCTGAGGGAATGGAGGAGGTGGATAATCTGTAAGGCTTGCCTCTTTAGTCTTTTATTCATATCTCTTCTTTTCTTTGGTCAGCTCTACCTTATTCTCTTTAGGCTGATGCATCTCAATGTCCTTGTCGATGACAGTCTCACTTTTTAGTATGATAGCCTTGCAAGACTCACTATTCTGGCCCACTGGATTAGGTTATGTATCACTCGATAAGGCACCCAATGGCCTGCAGTTCTTGCCACTTGCCAATTGTCTAAGTTGACTCTTCAGTGTCTTCAAAAATACGTCTTTGATGTCTACTAATGCTTATAATCTTGTATTGTTCTTGGCATTCTCCACGCTCTGCTCTGTGAAAAGTCTGTTGTGATTCACCATTTGCATCAGTGGCTCTTCTATGGGTGGCTTGCTCTCCTAAATGGCATGTTGAATTTGTTAACACGGTTTACAGACCCGCCATATTGAGTGTGTGGCCCCCTATTCGGTCCTTCCATATATTCTGCACTTGTGGCATTAGCATTATTCGTATCTTGCATACTTAGGACCTCTAGGTATTTGCAAATTTGGTCGAGTTTGGCACTAACAGCTGTATTGAGCCTGACCTCGTGTACGTCTGCTACTCGTTGAGGCATATCCCTCTTCGTTGCCCATAATGAGTTGTTATCAGCCATTGTTTCTAATAAATCTCACGCTTGGTGTTCCCTTTTTCCCATTAGTGCTCCTTCTGCGACTACATCCACTGTGGGCTTCATCATCCCACTAAGCCCATTGTAGAAAATTTGTGTCTGCAACCATTTGGCAATTTCGTGATGGGGGCACTTCCGTAGCAGCTCCTTGTACCTCTCACATGCCTCGTAAAGGGTTTCAGAGTCATACTGTATGAATGATGTGATATCATTTCTTAATTTTACAGTTCAAGTTATGAGGAAAGTATTTTGCGAGGAACTTTATCGCCAAGTCTGCCCAAGTCATGATGGACCCTGTTGGTAGGGAATTCGGCCATCCTTTAGCTCTATCTCATAAGTAGTAAGGAAAAGCTCGTCGCTACGTTGCTTCCCCTACCCTTCGGTTATAGTTAAATATGTCGCACACCTTTAGGAAGCTACTGAAGTGGGAGTTTGGATCTTCAAGTGCACTACCCCCAAACTGCACTGACTACTGTATCATCTGAATACATGTCTTTATATCACATGTGTTTGCGGGTAGGGGTGGCAGGACGATGCAGGAGTTGAAACCATCAACCGCCAAGATTGTCATATCCCGAATGGGAATTGTTGGTGCTTATTCCAAGTATACCCGGCCGGTTCAGAACCGAACCGTCCGGTTCCGGTTCCATTCGGTTTTTTTTTTTTTACTTTATTGAAAATAAAAAATTGAGGTTGATAAATCAATATAATTTAAAATTATGAATTTGAATTTATATAATACACTTACATTACATAATTAAATTAAATTACAAATAAAATTCTTATCTAAAAAATAAAAAAAATTATTATTATATAAATTCAAAATAGTTCCAATCGGAACCTTACGGTTCCACCGGTTCGGTTAGGGTAGGAACCCTAACCGAACCGGTTCAGTTCCGGTTCGGCTTCGATTCCGAACCGAAACCTTGGCCGGGTCTAATTCCAAGGGTTCAGGTTCTCGATTGTTCATGTTGAGTTGTGTTTTTTGATCTTCTTGTCTATCCCTTCTCAATTTTCGGAGGGTACTTTCCTTTTCTGGGTCAAGTAGAAGGAGTTCACAGCTTCGACTTCTTCTCATGTAATCGTTTAAGAACCTTGCTTAGAACTAAAATGAAAAATTAAAAAAATGAAAATAAAAATAAAAAATGACTAGATAGCAAGTATAGTATTGTGTCCTAAATTTAATAATAAATGTTATAACAAGTCCCCGACAACGGTGTCAAAAACTTGATCGCAATTTTTACACGTTACGCAAGCGCATGTATCGCTCAAGTAGTATAAAAGTTATCAATCATGCAAGCACTTATTTCCTATGTTACTAATTGTTAAGACTAACCACCTACAAGTATCTTAACTAAAATTAAATGTGATTTTGAATTAGATTTAAATTAAGGCTAAGGAGAGTAAAGATTATTTTGCAAAATTCCAAAGGTAAACAATAAGAAGAAGAGGTCCAAGATTATGATTCCACCCAATATTATTATCAAGATAAATTGGTTTTCCTATACTCATGTAATAAGTTGACTTATTAACCTGGAACACTAAGAAATTTAAGAGCCTCTTTCTGGATATTACAATTACACTCTTAATCTAAACAAGAATTAAAGAGCTTAAAATAAACTGCATAAAGAAAAAAATTAATATCGGAAATTATTTAGGATGTGAAAAACTCTTTACAGAGAAAAACACTTCGGATATAGGTTACCACATAATTCTCTATGAAGAGAAATTTATAATCATGATTAAAAAAGAATTTTCTAACTCAACTACCCCAATTGTAATAACCTAAGAAAATTCCTCAATCCGCACCAAGCAGTCTTCTCATGCAACTATGAAATCTCTATAGTGAATATGATAAATGAACTCGTTTTTATTGAAACTTCGACGATCAATCTCCAACTCAGAACGCTGAATATTAGGGTTCAGTAAAGTTTGGTGTTTTGAAGGTTATCAATGAAGAAACTCACAATAAAATGAAGACATGGATTAATGAAGTCTTTGAAGGTGGACCTCAAGAAAAAATAAACAAATGATATATAAACTTTGTATTAATAACATGTTATTTGTATAGACTAACCTGAAACTGGCCTTTAAAACACACTTTAAAAAGATGATCTTGTATTAGCGTCGAATGCACTAACAAACATCTTTCGCACGCCCAAAAATCGCATTCCACTTTCGAACGTGGATTCATACATGCTACGTATGTGAGCTCTCTATAGTGGACATTCGAATGTCCATTCGCACGTGGCTTGAATGCGATAATTTATACCGGACATGAGTTTTCATATGTCGACTTTCAAATTATGTCCAATTGCTACAATATCTTCAAGATTCATTACAACTTATTTTCTGATTAATTGTGAATTTTTTTAAGTTTAAAGAATGCCTAAATCTCTCCCTTATATATTATGTTATTATAAAGAATGAGAGAATTTGAAATGCTCCTATCGCTTCTATATGGACTAACTTTCACTTGATGGATCATCACTAACTGGGGCACAAGTGGGATGAGAACAAAGCATATAAGCCGATAGAACCATGCCCAAAGACTGTTAGAATAATGCCCAAAGGTTGTGAAAACAAGGCGTATAAACTGTGAGGACAATGTCCAAGGCTAACAATATCCAAAGTCCAAAGGTTTGAAAACACGGTTCATGACACCGCTAGGAATCGAACCCACGACTTAGTATATGAAATAGGGTATCTTGACCAAGTGACCTATTACTTAAAGCAAGCTTTGGCATGAAACTATCCAATGAAAAAGACTAGTCTTTACGTAAGGGGAAGTATTGAGAAAAATATCCCATATCAGTTGAAATGAATGAATGAACTTAAAATATAAGAATTGTGTCATATACTCTAAGTAAGTTTTTGGATTAAATTAAACTCATAAATTTTTACAAAATGTTTATTTGGTCAAAAACTCATGATTCAATTTTAAACTAAATTTATACTGAATATTGAATCAACTATTAAGATTTAGTTATTATGAACCTCACATGAGTCTCAGTTATATCCTAATTTCTTTAAAATATATGATGGATCTCAAGTATTGTACCACATTAAAGTGAAACAATTTTCAAAGTCTTTGAGCAAATATATGAGTTCAGCCATTAACAATCTTTGAGCAAATACACATATAATTCAAAATGCACAGCACAAATACATTGACATTCAAAATACATATTAATTTAACAATATCGCAACCTTAATTTAAAGAAGAAAAATCCCAATGGGATCATGAGTTAAGCCTAATATTAACTTCTTTCAACTTAATCATCATTCAATAGATTATAGAATTTTGCATGACTCCTTAAATATCTTTGACATTTATCAGATGCAGTTATATCACATTTTTGTTACATAATTGCTGCAAAATGTAAAAAAAAAAAAAAAAAAAAAAAAAAAAAAAAAAAAGGAAAGAGAAGTTCTCTTTATTAGGTCAAAGAACTTTTAAAGTGAAACAATAATTTTCAAATCTTATACGACCGAATCGGTGGAAAGAAACTTTTTCCTTCCCCTTTTTATTTTATTTTGTTTCTAATAAACAGTGAGAATAATAATGTGACACCAACTCCACTAAGTAGTTTTAAAAAGTAAACTAATCAAACGGTTGATATTATATAAACATTATTAGTAAGAGAATCAATCAACAATTGGGAATCTGAAACTCAATTAGCAAGGACCATTGAGATGGTGAAAAGATGAAAATTGATCATCCCACCCCCCCGACACAGCTGACACATTCCCCCCCTCCCCCTCTTTGTCTCATTGTCAACTTACTAAATTGTCCCTCTCATTATCAATTTTGACTTTTTCAACCATTATACATTATATATTTTTATATATATTAATTTAAAAATAATTAATTACTAGTTATAACTCCATTTGCAATTTATTAATTATTTTTTTTATTTTATAATTTGTTTATTTTTGTTAATAAATATTACAGATTTCTTATATATTCATTTATTTTTTTGATTCATTTTAATTTAATTAATACTACTTATGTATAAAATATATATATATATATATATATATATATATATATATATAATTTAAGTAATATGATTTTTTTTTTATTTTTCTCAGAATAAAAAAAAATGAAAGAAATGATCGTCCAGGCCAAGGGGGATCCCTTGGCCTTGACGATCATATCGTCCAATATGCCTTGGACGATATGGGACGATTTCCCCTTCAAGGGGAACCGTCCCCCTTTCTTAATTTTTTATTATTATTTTATATTATGTTTTTTAATTCCGAAAAAAAAGGTTTCATAATTTTTAAAATATATATAAATTTTTTATTCCCCTTCTTTTTTTTTCTTTTTCTTTTTTCTTTTTTTCTTTTTCTTTTTTTAGATTTTTCTTTTAATTCCGAAAATTGGCCACTCGTTATAGTATTCGTAATTAATTATGGTACGAAGTATTGAGTATATCACCAAGTGCGCCAGGAGAAGACTTTAGAGGTAACATAGATTAGAATTTAATGTTTTTATATTTTAAAGTGTAAATTTTTATGTTGTTATTTGTACTATTTTTAAATAAATATTCTTCTAATATACATGAGAAAATTTTTATAATACATAAGTAAGATTAAATGAATTAAAAAAGAATCACAAAAATTAAATGAATAAATGAACACAAAATAAATAATAATAAATATGAAATTTGTAATATTTATTAAACAAATAAAAAATATATATATAAAGTAAAGAAAATATAAATTTTTAAAAAAATTATAAAATAAAAAATTTAATTAATAAAATAAAATAAGTACTTATGTTATTTTTATATTTTATATATATCAATATATAAAAAGTGGGATATATTTTGTTTATTTGGGAAATTGAATTTTTGAGAAAGATAAGGGACAAATTCGAAATTGTAGGGGAGACAAAGAAAAAAGTAAATGTCATGGGAGGGGGGAAGATAAGGCCTTGTGAAAGATTTATGTCACACCAATGAAGAAAGATACCCATCTTTCCATGTGGAGTTGCAACGTCTCATTAATTTTTAGAGAAATGAAAATGGATTTTGCGTATATGCATGTTTCAAATCCAACGCTACAAATTACATAGAAAGCCCCCCCTTATGAGCCTATATAAACGGTCTCTCTTGGTCAAAAAGTCCATCAACAAACCGGGTTAGTTTTATTAGTTATGGTTAGGGTTATATTAATGGCAGTGAAAGGAGCTCTCTGAACTCCAAGTCAGTGTCAGGGGATGTGGACCGAAGCTGATACGTAAGTAAAGTGAAATTGAGAATAATTATTAGTTCAAGAGGTGTTGTCTACCATATAACAATACAATAATAATTAGGAGGTTTAACCTACTATAAATATTAATAATAAAATAAAGTAATGAGACGCAGATTTAACGAGGTAAAACCATCAATATGAGGGAAACATCCACGGGCAAAAGTAGAAGGATTTCACTATAATGAAAAGAATTTTACAATCTATCTCTAGACATAAGGAGTGAGCATTCTCACACTCGCTTAGAATAAAGAATTTTATAATAACAAGTACGTTTACTTTACTGTTGCCGTTATTTGTAACGGCAACAGTGATGAATTTATAACGGAGCCTTGAATTGATAAAAATTGAAAGTTAGATGACTGAATTGACAAAACTGAAAGTTAAAGGACTGAAATGAAAAAACGTGAAAGTTAGAGGGTCACTTTTGCATTTTTGCCTAAAATTAATTAGTAACTTCAAACCATATAATATTTTCTTTTAATTGAGTAATCAAACAATTTTTAAAACGTATAAATTGCTGCAACTGTCGCAAATAACTTCGCTGTGCTATGCAACATTTCACCAATTTAAAGAAGAAAATCCCTCAAAGATTTTTGTATCTCTCAAACTAAGTTGATATTTATATATATGATGTACACTTTTAAAAAAAAATTATAATTAGTTGTTGAAGGATTTATTTGTGGTTACTGATCTGAGTTCAAATACGGTGGAGTTAATGGACTGAACAAAAATAAAATTCGGTTTCACTTATCTTTTAAAAAAAATACTATCATGTAACTATTAAAAGAAATTCTATTTTGTTAATTTTTCATTTTAATTCGTAATCTATAAAATTGTTAAACGAATGCATAAGTAAAAAAACTTAGTTCTAAAACAAGTTGCACTAAGTTTTTTTTTTATTATTATTATTATTTTTGAATGTGTGAGGATGAGCAGCCTAGGGTTTGCTTGAGCAAACGAGACAATGCTACCCTTTATGATAAAGATACGAGTATGATTAAAACTTTTAACCTCTTATTTTTAAGACGAGATTATACATGAGAGATTAGAACATAATTTTTTTGAGGGAACAAATTTTGCAGAATAGTTGTTGGTTTCTGTGCACATGAAAATTATTGATATTAATTTTGCTCATCAGTTGATATTCCAATAGACTATGGACAATAACTTGAAAACAAGGATTTAAAACCTGTTACGGAATGTTAACCAATATGGAATCAATATCCAAAATAGAATTTCTAGTACCATTAGGATTCATGATTTTATTATATTTCCCTATTAGATACAGATTTCCTATATTCATTATTATTGTTCATTACTATAGGATTATGATTCATTTTCTATTTTGGTTTTCTATGTAGCCTATATAAAGGCCCCTACCATTGTAAATTCACATAGAGTGAATTCAAGACTTTCTTTCATTATATAACATGGTATCAGAGCCCGGATATTCCTTTTTCTAATTTCACTCTCTCTGCTTTCATCGGCGCGTGGGGATCGCGGCCACCATCGGCACGTGAACATCAAGCGCCACCCCTTCGCACCCCCCTTATATCGATGCTACGTATATCGATGCTACTCTTGCCTTCAGATCATCAGACATGGCGCTATTGCTTCTTCTTTCCCATATTTAGAGTTGCAGAAGGCTAAATTTTGCGGCTTTTCTCATCATAATTCATATATACATAATTGGTGATGTAGCTTGCTTGCAAGCAAATGAAATCTCAAGTGATAGCAGCATAGCTGGAGTAGTAGGAAAAAATCTTGTGTGGGTATGTTCAACTGTCATCAGGTAAAAAATCTTCATGACCTTTTGAAGCAACAATGAAGTTTATGAAACTAGGGACAAAGCCAGATACCTTCTACTAGACCCGGCCAAGGTTCCAGTTCGGAACCGGAACCGAACCGGTTGGAATCGGACGGTTCCGGTTCCAACCGATTTCGGTTCCGGTTCCGGAACTGAACCGGAACCTGACCGGTTCGGTTAGGGTTCTCACCCTGACTGAACCGGTTGGAACCAGCGGTTCCAACGGTTCCGGTTTGAACCGAAATTAAAAAAAAATTACTTGGAACCGTAAGGTTCCACAAGTAAATCTCAATTTTTTTTTATTAATAATAATGAGGTTTAAAATTGCAATACTAAAACATGAATGTCCACATCCTTTTTATAACCAACTCTTGGTTATTGACTTCTTCATATAAGCGATGTGGGACACAATAGCCAAATAATAAATATCTCACATCGCTTATATAAAGAAAGCACTAGCCAAGAGTTGGCTATAAAAAGGATTTTATGTTAAAAGAATTTTATAAAAAAAGATTTTATAAAAATGATGTGAATCCTAATCCTATAGGAACTGTAAACCGAACCGGAACCGAACCGGTCGGTTCCTGTTCGATTTACGGTTCCGGTTCCACACTTGTGGAATCGGAAACCGGCCGGTTCGGTTCGGTTCCGAACCGGAACCGAACCGTCGGCCGGGTCTACCTTCTACACAGAGCAGACTACCAGGACCATAATCTCAGACTCACCTAGTGATTTTTTTATACAAGTTAACAACATTAGTTATCTTCTGCACAAGTTTCTTCTTCTTCCAAAGTGTGGCCTTCTACAACGGCTTTGTTCTGATTCTGAAGATTCTGACAATGTCATTATAGAGCTTCACGATATTCCCGGAGGAGAAGATGCTTTTGAATTATGTGCTAAGTTTTGCTACAAAGTAACTATCAACCTCAGTGCTCATAACTTTGTACATGCGTTTTGTGCTGCTAAATTTCTTCGAATGACAAAATCTGTTGAGAAGGGAAATTTTATTCTGAAACTCGAGTCTTTCTTTAATTCATGCATTCTTGAGGGTTGGAAGGACTCGATTGTCACACTGGAGACAACAAATAAGTCACCATAGTGGTCAGAGAATCTTGGAATCATTAAGAGGTGCATTCATTCTATTGTTGAGAAAATCCTCACTCCATCTGCCAAGGTCTCATGGTCCTACAATTATACTAAACTAGGGTACACACAAAAACGGATTGGGCTATCATCCTTTCACATTTATATCATTGCAAAAGGATAGTAGCCCATCCCCACAAAAACGCCTCCGGATTGCACCAAAGGATTGGTGGACAGAGGACATATTAGACCTTGACATTGAACTTTTCCGCTGTATAGTTACTGCTGTTAAATCAACATACATGCTACCACCCTTCACAAGTGTGCTATGGGCCTGCTCCTTTCAGGTTTCGCCTCTTTTTTAAGATTTTGCTTCCGCTTTCTGTCGAGATTTCACTCTCTCTTTGGCTTTGGTTCTCACGGGCTTCGGCTCTCTTTCAGGATTTCGCTCCCTTTTTTGGCTTCGGCTTTATTTCGGGATTTCGTTCCCTCTTGTGCTTCGGCTCTCTTTCGGGATTTCACTCCCTTTTTCGGCTTCGGCTTTATTTCGGGATTTCGCTCCCTCTTGGGCTTCAGCTCTCTTTCTGGATTTCACTCCCTCTTTTTCGGCTTCGGCTTTATTTCAGGATTTCGCTCCCTCTTGGGCTTCGGCTCTCTTTCGGGATTTCGCTCCCTTTTTCGGCTTCGGCTTTATTTCGGGATTTCGCTCCCTCTTGGGCTTCGATTCTCTTTCGGGATTTCGCTCCCTTTTTTTTCGGCTTCGGCTTTATTTCGGGATTTCGCTCCATCTTGGGCTTCGGCTCTCTTTCGGGATTTCGCTCCATTTTTCGGCTTCGGCTTTATTTCGGGATTTCGCTCCCTCTTGGGCTTCGGCTCTCTTTCAGGATTTCGCTCCCTTTTTTTTCGGCTTCGGCTTTATTTCGGGATTTCGCTCCCTCTCTGGCTTCGGCACTCTCGGGCTTCGGCTCTTTTTCGGGATTTCGATCCCTTTTCGGCTTCGACTCCCCCTTCGGGCTTCGTAGGTTAAAGCTCATCCATTATCTCAATGTTTCCAGCCTCCAAGTTTCAAGATTTTCAGTTTCAGATTCCCGCTCTCCGATTTCAAGATGCAACCTCAAGCTTACTCCTTCGTTACTAGCTTGAGTTTGAGGGGGGTGTTAAGGAATGTTAAGAAATATGGGATCAATATCCAAAATAGAATTCCTAGTACCATTAGGATTCATGATTTTATTATATTTCCCTATTAGATATAGATTTATTATATTCATTATTATTGTTCATTACTATAGGATTATGATTCTTTTTCTATTTTGGTTTTCTATGTAGCCTATATAAAAGCTCCTAACATTGTAAATTCACATAGAGTGAATTCAAGACTTTCTTTCATTATCTAACATGGCCTAACTCAACCCAAAAGCCAGCTTGAGAGTTGAGGGTTGTCCAATGTTTATATTTTGAGTTTAATTGTTTATTTCAGCCGATGTGGGATATTTTCCTCAACACTCCCCCTCACGTGCAGACCGGTCTTTTGCCTGGTTCATGTCACGTGGACAGGTAGTGTGGGCCCACCCGTGCATGAGTGTGGCTCTGATACCATATTGAAATTCGTGGGCCTAACTCAACCCAAAAGCCAGCTTGTGAGTTGAGGGTTGTCCAATGTTTATATTTTGAGTTTAATTGTTTATCTCAACCAATGTGGTATATTTTCCTCAACAAAACCCGAACCAGCAGGTAAAATCGAGACCGATTTAAATTTAAATTTTAGTGATTTATAAAATCAGTTTTAATTGACCTAATTTCAAACCTTGTCCCGGTTCAATGACCGGGTCAAGGGATGTCCGGGTTTGGCGGATTTTTGAGTCAAGTTTTCATTAAAATTTATAATTAATTACATTAATTAAAAAATAAAAAAATAATTAATATTAACCTAATGAGCACATTACAAGCATTTGGGCTTTTAGGCCACTCAAAAACTTTATTGGGCCAAATTGTTAATCTTACAAAAAATTTATGGTCCAAGCAGCAATAGATCACATATTCAACTCTCTTCATCGTGGTGCTACAATTTTTTTTTTCGAAATTATTTGCATTGCTTGCCGTCAAGGAAGGGAGTGAACTACATGGTGAGCTAGTTATTGCTACTCCGGTAACATATTTCATTATTATTAAACAAGTTTATGAAGGATATGTAATTCATGTCGGAGATCATCAGTTATTAGCAGATTTGATTCCCATGGAGATACATGATTTTGATGCATAATTGGTTATCCTATCATCATGTTACATTAAATTATCATAAGAAAGTAGTAGAGTTTGAAAGTGTAGATAGGTAGAGATTTTCTTTTAAGGGAGAGAGACGTTTTATTCTCTCATGTGTAATTTCCTACAATACAGGCTAATAAGATGTTAAGGAAAGATTGTGATGTCTATCCAGTTCACGTGGTAGATACTAATATGGATACACTAGAATTGTATGAGATTCCAGTTGTGAGAGAAATTGCTGATGTATTTCCCGATGAATTATCTAGTTTACCACCAGACAAGAAGTTAGAATTCAGTATTGATGTATTTCTGGGTACAATCCTCATATCTCTAGCTCCTTATTAGATGGCTCCTATAGAGTTGAAATAGTTGAAGGTACAATTACAAGAATTGTTAGACAGAGGCTTCATAAAGCTTAGTTCTTCATCATGGTGGATTCGCCTCATTACCTGTTTATCCAAGACACTGAGTTATGATCTATTACACTAAGTGTGAGTTTATCTCTCTTTTTCATTTTATAGGTTTAGAATATTAGTAGATCCTCCATTTTGGAGAAAGATTGGCCAACAATAGAAAGTTTTATTATGTATTTTGATACCATAATTTCCTGCCCCATGATCTCATGAGGTATCCATAAATAGAGAATTTGGAGGAGATCTTTGGAGAGGTGGATTGGGAAGGATATGCTCATATTGTTGTAACTGTTATCAAGAATAATAAAATTCAACTATTTTCCTCCAGCAGACGTAGGCTAGTGTCAATCCACATAATCCTTATGTTTTTTATTATTTTTTTATTATTTATTTGAGATTGGTTTTGTATTGATCTCCACTCTACAATTCGATCTGTTTGATTGACGATTGATATAAAAATTAACATCAACAATATTTTAACTTAAAAATTTAAAAAAAAAAATAGATTTCTTAAACACACACCCACTGTAGGCACTTGGAGTGTGCATTTTTTATTTTGAAATATATATATATATATATATATATATATATTTGTTATTTTTAATTAATTCATTTCCCCTTTTGATAATTTTATCCTTGTAGAAATTTCCAACTATAATTTTTTCATCATGCTTATATCTTTATAGGGCTTTTTGATAAACCCCTTTTTCAAACTACAAAATTTATCAATTTATGCACAGTACATGTGAATTTTATTTTTTGGAACATTTTGATTGAAAATCATATCATTTATTATAACAGAATCAATCCCCCAGCATATCTTCAGAATCAGAACTTAATACCCCCACTAAGCATTCAGAGATGCTTTCTTCCGCTTAAAGTTTGAAATTAGTGTCCTCAACGAGCGTGGTTTAGTGTGGTGAGGATTCAGAATCTGATCTTAAAGTCCTGAGTTCGAATTCAGTAAATGCGTTTCTTATAAGAATATAAGACAGTCAGGGGTTTTACCTGTTCCGCTTAAGCCCGGAAAGGGTTATTTGACTGCGGGGTTTCCAACGATTCCAAAAAAAAAAATCCAAATTATATTTATATATATGGACACTGAATCCTTGTATGGACTTAAAATAGGAAATATATTATTATTATTATTATTATTTCCATAATATATTCAAAATGTTGTATATAAATAAGAATAATGCAGCTCATCTTTTTCCACAAACAAATTTGAAATCTAGTGGTGACAATGGCTTTTGGAGACACTACTATTTCTTCTCTTTTTGTCAAAAAATACTTCTTTGTTGCGTTTCTATGTCTTGCCTTCCTCCTCACTTCAGGTACATAAAATATATGCATTAAAGAAAAAATATTAACTTTTAATTAAGATTATTAAAATTTAATCTGTTTTATATCATGTTATGTAATTTCAGAGGCCGGAAATAGAGTTGCAGAAGTTCGTCCAGGCGACACTTTGCTATATGTTGGCCAATGTTATAATGATTCCGACTGCACTCAACTTTGTAAGTCTAAGGGAGCCTATGTCCCCCGATACGGCGTCGTATGCAGAGAACAAACTCCGCCTTATCAGTCCGGCCCACCTAATATTTGTTTTTGTAAAGTATGATGTTTTTTAATTTAGTTGTCTTGGGACAATTTAAGCCCTTGTGCTTGTCTTAATTAATTAATAAATCTCTTTTTATTATTTCTAGGTTTTGATTCAAACAATTATGTGAATTTAAATTATTGACCTGTTGTTTTTGTGGTGGTGGACAATCATCTGGATTATTGTTCTGGAGGTGCCTGATTTGGTGGTGTTACTCAGGATTTGAGTTTCAGTTCTTGTACTCGAATTCAGAGAGTGCGTTTTTTGTAAGAGTATGGGATAGCCGGAGGTTTTACTTGCTCCGCTTAAGTTCGGAAGGGGTGGTTTAACGGTGAAATTTCAAACGATTTCAAAAAAAACAAAATCTGGACTATCCTTTGAAGATATATGAAATGACTTTATATGTGTATACAGATTAATTTCATAAATTATTTATATCAACTATCATATATCTACAATAAATTTATGCACTGTTTGGTAGAGAATTTTGTTCGAGAATATAAATTAGTTTATAAATTTATCAAACTCTCCATCAAACAGAGTGTATTAGAATTGTTAATTGTTTTTTGTTACTGTTATGAATCACTTTATGCAGTTGAGCATTGAGGAAAGCTACTGTTAGTCCAATATTTAAAAACCATTATTCACTAATCCCCCATTTTTCCTTTAAAACTTTTTTGTTGGATTATATAGAAGAGTAATACTATTTTTGTAAAATAATATCTTTTCTCTTGTAATAAAATATTATTTTTTGAAAGTTATCATTCGGACATTAATTACATAAGAAGAATATTATAGTATTAAGTACAAAAAAATCTGTATTTATTAACGCGATGAAAATTATAATAAAACATATCATTACAAAATTATCATTATTGGTTGATCAAAGTTAGAAAAAAGAAATCAAAAATAATATTCTAACAATAAAATAGTATTATTTTCAATACCTGAATTAAGTAGTAGAACCAAATAATCTCAAATCAAAAAGTCCAGAAATTCAACGTCACTATTAAAAGCTCATTTAATAAAATAAAAATGATACACTCACATATACTTCTACCGAAAAAATTACAAACTATTTCACTATAGCTACAGTGATTTACTGTAGATCAGAGTTTGTAAAATTTTTGTAGAAATATATGTAAGTGTATCATTGCTCTTAATAAAAATACTAATTTATGTACCTGAAGAGAGGGAATAACATGTTAGGATTTATTTTGCAACAAGACTTTTATCATAAGAGATTAGAATATAAATTCTTGAATTATTCAGATGATTTAGAGCGTACCCAATTTAGAATCCATATATGCAGCGGAGAATTAACAGATCTATTGATGTTTGTACTGAGGAGATCACTCTCTTCTCCCCTTTTCTTGATAGTGAGAAGCGTATTCTCTCCTTATTAAGCTTCCTTGCGCCTTATGCTTATTTTCTCTGATTCCTCATTCATATAATGCATTTTCATAATAATGAGAGAAACGGATCAAGAGAAATCATGAAACTTATAGAAAAAACCTATAAGAGAGTGGGGGTGAGATTTTAGCTCTCTAATTTATGGAGTGTAATATGTTCACCCATCAAAAGCCCATAACATTTAAAGTCCGCTCTAATTTCCACACATCAATTAATATAGAGTTCAGCTCACTTTATCATATCAGACAATTGGACTTCACAGTTTCTATTATAAACTAATCTTAACGCTTTATTAAAACCTATATCACAATTAATAGAAGCCCACAATAATATTAAAATAAAATATTCTAACATTCTCTCACTTGGGCAATATCAATTGTGAATGTTTTAATGCTAAGAATACTTTATGGATCCAAAATTGGTTCAGAAACAACTCTAGTATACCATTCCGTCCAATAAGATCATAGATATAGAATCATGGCGCTACCTACAATATAATGCAACATAGTCTATTCCATGGTCACGTATATCAAACAACCTTATCAACATGAAACATAGTCCATTACATGGTCATGTATATCAAACAAACTTATCAACATGAACAAGATGTGATAGAATAGTAAGATACGATAATACTCACTTTATAATCTAAAATTCATGTGTTATTTTCTCTTATCGGTCACCAATTTCTCTACTTTATGCAACCCAGGCACGCATGAGAAATCAAGGCTTAAATAATTAGCATGTATGTCTTTTATTTCTTTACTATCTCAAGATAAATTTTATGTGTCACAAGACATACCAATAAGACTCCTTAACTTTATGCCCAAGCCAATGTTTATGACTGACACACATCATAAGACTTTACATAATGATATATCAAACAATAAACATTAATATCTTACAATGAAGATGCACCTTTATAGATAATCATTGCAAAATATACAAAATACATGTATAAACGTACAAACAAAATAACATTGAGCAATGATGCCTCCCACTAACCTAGGGTATCAAAAGACTTTACCAACCCATACAAACAATATGTTTTTGCATAAACAATGGGTCGAAGACCTTTGACCAAAAAGCCAACAATCATATCATCTGTACCGATATGCTCTACCATTATGTCACATTTATTTACTAGCTCCTTAATTGTCAAGTACTTGACCTCCATATGCTTTGACCCAGTGATATTCTTATTATTTTTCGTAAATAATACAGCTGGAAGATTATTAACAATTAAAATTTATTTAATGAGATTTCGTTGCAAACAGCCTGTGACGCTGTAACAAAACATGCTACAAACTCAGCCAGCATTGTGGAAGAAGTTACTAATGTCTATTTGACACTTTTCTAAGATATAGTTCCACATGCTAGCATAAACATGCTACAAACACTTATCCTAAGGTAGATTTCTTATCATCTGAACAACTAGTAAATTCAGAGTCCGTATACCCTACTAGTTTAAGATTTTCAACTTTTCTGTATGTCAACATGTAATCTTTAGTCCCCTTAAGATATCTAAAAACTCAATTGGTAGTAGTCCAATGTTCCTTTCCAAGATTAGATAAAAATCTTCATAGTGCACCAACTACAAATGCAATGTCAGGTATAATGCATACATATGCATACATCAGGCTTCCTACTACACTAGCATATGACACTACCTTCATGGAATCTCTCTCAACTTCATTCTTATGTGACTATGTCAGGCTCAATTTATCACTTTTAGCAATTGGTACATCCCAGGATTTACAACATCCTAAGATTTACAATCATGTATACTGAATCTCTTCAGTAAGCGCTCAATGCATGCCTTTCGAAAGAGACCTAATACGTTTCGAGTTTTATCTCTGTGGATTTCAATACCCATAATAAAATATGCTTCTCCAAGATCTTTCATATCAAAGTGCCCAGACAATGACTATTTTACCTCATGCAGCATTCCTAGATCGTTACATGCAAGTTAAATATCATCTACATAAAGCATGAGAAAGATAAATTTGCTCCCACTGAACTTGATATATGATGAATACTAAAAAGTACACATTTATTAAAAAAAATTAATTATTTTACACTTGTAGTTTCATTAATCCACTTAATTTAACACATTTGTGAAATAACAATTAAATTTATGTTTTATATATTTTTATTGTTATTTTTTCTTATGTAGGTGAAATACTGCTTCGGATGCTCAACAAGAAAATGGACATGAAATATGAATTTCAAGACCCAGAAACCTAAAAGGGCGTGGCAGCTAAATTCAAATCAGACTTGGAAAATATTCACCGTGTTTAGATTGGCGACAAAATGAGCTTATGATGTATTTAATTACACATTTATTTTTATATAAATATATAAAAAAAAACAAACAAAACAAAACAAAAATAAAAAGACAAAAGAATAAAAACAAACAGAAAATGACAAAATAGAAAAAAAAAATTATAATTGTTTTCCATCTTTCGGTGGAAAGCAATTGCAAACTATGTTTGTAAATTGCAAGCTCAGCTTGCAAGAGGTGTTAGTACCTCATTTAGGCAACAAATTTCCAGTAGAGGCACTGCATTTTTGCATATAAGTCCTATGATGAGTCTCATTTGGAGACACTACCTTTTAAGTCATGGAAGTCGCGGGAAACAGACGTCGGAAGGGGAAATTCAGAACAAGTATGTCATTGGATTCATTTCACAAGTTCACTGTTTTCGTTCGTGCTGCGTTTGTTACTTCGTTCGAACGTCAAGCAGATTGCGGGTGTTCGTGTAGCGTTCGAACGGCGTCGATATTTTTGGTTTTGCTGCTAGCCTCACACACAAGCCCAATTAGCCCACAAAAGCCCATAAAACACATCCAAATTAATAAAACACATATTAACACATGAGGAATTAAATAAAATCTAAAAAATCATACCAAATTAAAATAAATATCAAATAAAATCATGCCTAATTAAAATCAATCAACAAATATTATATGCCTAAACCAAACAAATTAAATATATCATATTCCTAATCTAGCCAAGACATGTCCCCCAATCAATATTTTACTTTCCTTGTAAGACACTAATTGGTCTCCTTCCTATTCAAGCACATGGAAACCCTAGCCCTTTGCCTATAAAAGAAACCACTTCTCAACACTTCGCCCTCCTAGCGAAATCTCACAAAAAACAAAAACACAAAGCAAATAACCCTTCACCGCTCCTAGTTGATTCACACAAGAAACACCCAAGCTCATTGACACAACTCTCCCTCACTCTCAATAACCGAAAATCACAAACCAAAGAACCCCCATTGCCTTGACCAAAACACATCCCGAATAGCCCCCTTCACCTCATCAAAACAGCCACTTTACCTCACCAAAACAGTCCCCAAACCACACCATAACAGCAGCCCAAATCACACCCAAAACAGTCCCCAAATACACCAAGAACAGTAGCCTAAATACAGCAAACGTAGTGACCAGAAAACATCACCGAAAGAGCAGCGAAATACAGTAAAAACAGCAGCAAAACAGGGAGAACGACGACTCAAAACAGTGAGACAATAAACGAGAGCAGTGAACCAGTGAACCGGAAGAGTTGCGGAGTGTTAGCCCTTCCGACGATCGTGTACCGTACATCCGAGAGGTGATTTAAAAGGTTAGACCTGAGGGCACTTTTTTATTTATTGTCATTCGTTTTTTAATTTTTTTATTCGCATGAGAGTCGTTTGTGAATGCATGTTGTGGCTTTGAATAAAATAGAAAATGTGTCGCCTCTTGTGGTATATAGGATGGAAACCCGGACATAAATTTCATAGCCGATTCCGAATGGACGGTAGTATGATATGTACTCGGGATACAACTTCATGTACCACTTGAGTATACGACACATATTTTATTTCACGTTATCTTGATTTGTTTATTGTCGCTATTTATTTTCTGCATTTTATTTGTTTGAGTAATGATGAGGTCAAGCGCATGGGCTTAGTAAGTGCGATTAAAGGTCCTCTATTTCGAGGGGTTAAAATCCTTTACCACGATGATTCACCGCGCCGGACAATGTATATTCGGTTGAATGAGAGATGTGTTAAATTAGGTATACAAAGTCTGATATTGTTGTTTCTTTTATTTCTTATATGCATTGTGTTATTAGTGCATGGGCTTAGTAAGTGCGATTAAAGGTCCTCTATTTCGATGGGTTAAAATCCTTAACCACGATGCTTCCGCGCGCGCGCCGGATGACGTATATTCGGTTGAATGTAAGATGTGTTCAATCGGATATGCAAAGTCCGACATTGTTATCTTTATTTTTATTTGCATTATTATCTTTATTTTTATGTGCATTATGTTGTTTGCGCATGGGCTTACTAAGTGCGATTAAAGGTCCTCTATTTTTGAGAGGTTAAAATCTTTTACCACGATGCTTTGTCGTGCCTTGTAGCCCGTTATTATTTATTAGGTGTCATTTATTCATCCGGTCACGTATGTGTCATGTTGTTTACTGCATTTTGGGGTCACTGCTGTAACCTCATTCGAACGCATTTTCGAACGCGCATGCCATTTTGCCTTATCATGCATCATGTCTCATTTCCGTTCGAACGCTTTTCGAATGCGTTTCCGAACGCCATACGAACGTGAGCATTCTGTTTCATTTGCGTTCGAACGCGTTTACGAATGCTACTCGAACGCGAACCTTCTGTTTACCGTTTGAACACGGATACGAACGCCGCACGAATGCCCACGATAAACAAGCCATCTTCCATCACATCTCAAGCATGGTTACTCATTTTGTCATTTGCCTTTTTGATTGTTCATGTTCTTGCATTTAGTCATTCATTGTGTTCACAAGATTACATGTTCGTTTCCATGATGCATGTTTACACGGTAGTTACCTAATTATGCTTCCGCATTCATCCATTCAACATGTTCATGAAGTTATATGCTTGATGTTACTCCGATTTGCTTTCATGCGTGATTGTACAATTACTATCTACTGGCATGCCTATGATCGAATGTAATGTGCTTATGACATTGTATGCTAGCTGTATTTATCTTTATGCATGCAAAATGGGACATAGATTATATGTAAATAGGTTGTATGCAAATATGAAAATGTGTTACATGTGAACCTATATGATCTTTTGGTGTATGCATGCGAACTTAGGAGTAAATTATCATTGAAAATAAATGTTGCTTAGGCTTGGTTGAATTATTGCACAAATCATTTTATTACAAGTGGCATAAGTAAGAGACCATTCCGAACCCAACGGTTTGAGGTCTTCCCTTGCGAGGGGTGAGTGCGGCCTTAAACTATTTTCCCGGTTCACACCGGGTGGCTACTCCATTATTCTCCGGTTTAGTCCCCCGCGGGCTACTCCGTACTCCCAACCGGGACGCGAGCCCGGGACAACATGCGTCATCCAGTTTCAGTGTTCCCACACACAGGTCCTCTTTGAGACCTTGTGAGATGAGCTATTGTGTGTATTTTTTTCGTTTGTAATTTATTTTTCTTTAAGTAATAAAATTATGAGTTTTTTTATTTATATCTTGTTATGCTAATTTGTACTCTGCTGGGAGTAAATGGTGAAGCTCTTGGTATGAAAATATATGTAATTTTTATTTATATTATATTTTATAAATTGTGATAATTTCCCAAATAAAATGCATGTCATTTCCAGTTTATTTAGAATTCTTGACTAGCTGTAGACAGCCCTTGACTGACATAGATAATACTTGAATCCCATAAATGAGAGAGAGTAAACTATTAAAGATTTGGATTAATTATAGATAATATGGTACTGCCTATATGGCTGGTTTTATATATTTGGCAAAATTGAGTACCTAATTGGACTTGTTATAGAAAAATATTAGCATTGCCTTTGTGGCTGGTTTTATATGTTTTGACATATTTAGTACATTGACATGACTAATTATCTACATGACGAATTACATATGTTAGCATAATTAATACCTGATAATTATGAAATAAATTGATTGGGAAATAATTATAATTTATATTTTATAAAAAGTAAAAATTATTCTATATTTGAAATATCAAGAGTGAATCCCATAACCATCATATTTTATTTTATTAGTTGAATTATTATTTTATCATATTAAATCTATTCCATGTAGATCGACTCCAGACTTACCGGATTATTTTATTACTTCGACACTCTTATACTTGGGAATAAAGAACCATTTTGTGAGTTTGTCAAGTTTTTAGCGCAGTTACCGAGGAATAAAATTTAATAGATAGAGTACTAATTTAACATTATTATATTTTTTCAATTTTGTGTTTTTTTATGTGTTTTTTTAACAAAAATATTTTATATTTTATATTTTTTGTTGTTTTGTGTATTTTGTAAAAAAAAAAAACACTTTGCTAAATTATAGTCTCGGAAATCTGACTTTAAAAGACTCTGTTTGTCGATTTATAAGAAATTTGGATGGGAAGCATATCATGAACCCATAGATGACGTTCAAGCCGTTACGGAACTAAAACCAGAGGAAAATGTGAGCCATGATCATAATTACATTTTAATTTACTATTTTGATTTTTTTAAGTTATAACCTTTCTTTTTACTAGCAGTGTTATAAATTCAATTGTCAATACTACACAAATCAGGTGATGTCTTCTAAACTCTACTTCTTCTTATTCAGACAATGGGGACGTGTCTCAATTTGATTGGGGGGGAAAGAGATAGTTGACTAGAATGCTATTTTTTTTAAAAAAATATATATTTTGTTTTGTATGTAAAAAAATATAAAAAAAAATTAATTTTTTTAAAGTTATTTCTTAACAAGTTATTTTTGTTCATTTCCTTTTAAATTATTTAAATTTGTGAGTTCTCTATGAAATTTTTTAAATTTGATTTTCACATGCTCATTTGACAAGTATTATCAACATACATGGTAACATATGATCATGGGTTGAAAGTGAAAATTTTGTAATATTCAGTTCTCTTGTTTGTTGGATGCATCACCTAAAAATAATGGAGCTTGTGTTTTTATTCAAAAAAAAAAACTAATCAAACTTCTACTTAATAACCGGACATCTTACCTAAGCAAGTACTGATTGTTCGCTTAAAACGGTAGAGCTTGAGTTAAAAAAAGAACAAAAGTGTGAATATTCGCAGCTTCTCTAAATCGGGCAATTAAGTCTGTAGGGGTGTTGTGGGAACACAGGAAATCTGGGGCGACGCATGCTGTTCCTAGGCTCGCGGCCTAGTTGGAGTACGGAGTAGCCACGGGGGACTAAACCGGAGAGTAATGGAGTCGCCACCCGGTGTGAACCGGGAAAATGAGATTTAAGGCCGCACTCACCCCTCGCAGGGAAGACCTCAAACCGTTGGGTTCGGAATGGTCCCTTACTTATGCCATTTGTAATGAAAGGATTTACATAATAATTTAATCAGGCTTAAGTAATATTTTATTCCTAAGAATATCATGCTTCTATATTCATGGGTACAAAATAACACTCATACATACATTTCGCATATATCTCATATCTAATAACACATGTCTAACGAAATACCTCAAAGTAACAATGAACATACAACTTCATTCAGCATATCATATTCATGAAAACACAAGCATACATAATATCCGCACAAGCATACACGTGAGCACTCTTCCAAGTGATACGTGGAATTGTATCCCAAGTACAGACCGCATTACCGTCCATTCGGAATCGGCTACGGAATTTATGTCTGGGTTTCCATCCGATATATCACAAGAAATAATACTCCAATGTCATCATGGCAGAGGTATATGAATCATAATGCGTTAAATCAAGACTATGGCAAACGACGCAACTAATGGAATAAACATGCTTTTCATTATTATGTGCACAAAGACAAGAATGACTACGTGTGGTTCTATAAAAATCACCTAAGAAACAATTATACGTGGCATGTGATGAATATGTCTCAGTTCAGTGTGTTCGCGTTCGTGTAGCGTTCGTAAACGCGTTCGAACGGAAATGAAACAGAATGCTCACGTTCGAGTAGCGTTCGTTAACGCGTTCGAACGGAAATGAAACAGAATGCTCGCGTTCGTATGGCGTTTGATAACGCGTTCGAATGGAAATGAAACAGAATGCTCACGTTCGTATGGCGTTCGTGAACGCGTTCGAACGGAAATGAGACCTGATGCATGATAAGGCAAAAATGCATGCGCGTTCGAGTTGCGTTCGTAAACGCGTTCGAACGGGAACAGACCTGATGCATGAAATGGGACGCAATACATAAACAACAAAATAAAGGGGCGCGGCGAAGTACTGCCGTAAATGTGGCCTTTTGGGGCTCTTGATCTCTCAAAGAGAGGACCTTTAGACCAACATACTAAGCCCATGCGCGTCACATCACATCATGCATACAAACATAAAGACAATCATATTATTCTAAGTATGTCCGATTGAACGTGTCTTGCATCCAACCGAACACACATCAACCGGCGCGGCAAATCATCGTGGTAAAGGGCTTTAACCCCTCCCCATAGGGGATCTTTCATTCCACTTACTAAGCCCATGCGCTCGATTGAGTCATGCATAAATGAGCAACATGCAGAATTTAAGTGACGAAAAATAAATAAATAAAAGCAACACAAAACAAGAGAAGGTGCCGTTTACTCAAGTGGTACGTGGAGTTGTATCCCAAGTACAGACCGTACTACCGTCCATTCGGAGGTTTCCATCCTATATACCACAAGAGACGACACTCTTCCATTTCATTCAAGCCACAACATGCATCCATAAACGACTCTCATGCAAATAGAATTCAATAATAATAACAAAAAACGAATATAAACTAATGAAAATGTACCCTCAGGTCTAACCTTTTAAATCACCTCTCGGATGTACGGTACACGATCGTCGGAAGGGTGGATGCTCCGCAACTCTCCCGGTTCACTGGTTCACTGTTCTCGTTCGTTGTCTTACTGTTTTGAGTCGTCGTTCTCCGTCTTTTGCTACTGTTTCCTTATGGTTTCGCTGCCGTCTCCTCTTTATCTTTTGCTTACTCTTTTTGGGTGTGTTCTTCCTGTAATTTTTGTGTGTGTTGTGTATGAGCTAGGGACTAGGGTTGAGAAGGTTGGTGAATGGTTCTTTTTATAGGCAAAGGGTTGGGCTTGACAAGGAAAGGGATTTGGCTAATTAAAGAGGGATTTGATTTGGTGTTGGACAAGGAAAGCAAGGGATTTGATTTGGTTTGGTTTAGGAATACAATATTTTAGATTGGTAATTATCTTATTAGATTAGGAAGTCAAATATATGTGGGGGGGACAAATCTTGGCTAGATAGGGAAGGTTGAATATTTGATTGGCTTGGTTTAGGAATACAATATTTTAAGTTTGGGAATAATCTTATTAGATTGGGAATATAATTGGTTGATTGATTTTAATTAGACATGATTATATTTTGATTTAGTATGTGATTTGTTTAATTTAGGCATGATTTTAGTTTAAGTTGGTAATTGTTTATTTTATGTTTGGTATATGTTTTATTTAATTATTTAATTAATTTAATTATTATCTTATTTAGTTAATGTTTTAATTAATATTTATTTATTTAAATTGGGATGTGTTTTATGGGCTTTGGGGGGCTAATTGGGCTGGATGTGAGGCTAGCAGCAAAACCAGAATTACCGACACCGTTCGAACGCTTCATCGAACGCGGCACGAACGCCCGCAATCCGTTTGACGTTCGAACGTAAACACGAACGCAGCACTAACGAAAACAGTGAACCTTGTTTATTCTGAATTTCCCTTTCCGATGTCCGTTTCCCGTGACCTCCGTGACTTAAAAGGTAGTGTCTCCAAAATGAGACTCATCATAGGGACTTATGTGTAAAAATGCAGTGCCTACAGGTGTATTAACACTTAGTGCCCTAAGGCCAACTACTCTGGGAGTCACTGGCCCAAAGCTCGTTAAATGGGTTAAGGAGAAAGTTTAAGAAAATCAGACACTTTTGTTTTTGTCATTTGAGATCCGAGCAATTAAGTCCGTAAAGGTGTCTTAACACCTAATGTCATAAAGCCAACTGGTTTGGAGTCACTGACTCAAAACTTATTACAAGGGTTAAAGATCTATTTTTAAAATAAAAAAAAAAACTATTTTATATATAAATAAATTGTCATTGCCAAAAGGTATGAATTCTGGTATAACTTTAGGACAAAAATATTACTCTCTTTTCAACAAGACTTGTGAATATTGTGGGCATAATAAATTGATTGATATTTTATCTCATGTGTGTATGGAAAAAAAGTAAAATGTACAAGAGGATTTACTTATTTGATAATTTAGAAAGAAAGAAAACAATTACTAACTTGAATAAGATTTTTTTTTTTTTTTAGTTTTCACTTAAATTAATAGGGACTAGTAATAAGCTGGTTGGAATGTGTGATGAACACTAAAAAGTGCACATTTATTAAAAGAAAAATTAATCATTTTACACGTGTAGTTTCATTAATCCTCTTAATTTAGCACATTTGTGAAATAACAATTGAATTTATGTTTTATATATTTTTATTATGATTTTTTATTTCTTATGTAGGTGAAATACTGCTTCGGATGCTCAACAGGAAAATGAACATGAAATCTGAATTCCAAGACCCAGAAACCTAAAAGGGCGTGACAGCTAGATTCAAATCAGACTTGGAGAATATTCACCGTGTTTAGACTGATGAAAAAATGAGCTTAGATGTATTTAACTACACATATATTTTATATAAATATATAAAACAAAACAAAACAAAAGTAAAAATATAAAAGAATAAAAACAAAACAGAAAAAAGACTAAACAGGAAAAAATAATAATTTATAATTGTTTTCTACCTTTTGGTAGAAAGCAATTGAAAATTGCAAGCTTAGCTTGCAAGAGGTGCTCAGCACCTCATTCCAATCACGAGTATCTCACAAGAATATTAAACATGTATTTCTCATCCAAATAATAAACAAGAAAAGTGAACAAGTTTTTATTTAAAAAGGGAAAGTCTTATTCATATTCAATGGATCTACCACCCTTCTTACAACTCTTTGAGGTTCATTCTAAGAGAGGCTCTTACTGAAAATATATTTCTTAACATCTTCGAACAATTCTTAACAATGTCCTTCTGAACCGAGCTCTTTGGAGAAACTGGGGACTGGTAAGTCGAATAACGGCCACAATTTCACTAGGAGGAAATTGTTCGGTATCAACGCCAAAGGTAATGAGAGACCTATCAACCTCCAACAATTGACATTGCATTTCATTCAACAACTCAGCCCTAGACACCCCATCCTCTATATAATAACGGGCCCGGAAAGCTGCCAAATGAGCATAAAAAGTATGAGGTACTATGGAAACTGATTGAGTACATCGGGCACTTTGGCACTTCCACTACTTTCTGATGACAGTTGCTATTGGCGACACTCGGCCATCATAGCCGTTTGATATATGCACTCATTCAGGTAGATGTTCCTTACCAGATCCTCCACTTGTTTCCGCAAGACTCTGCATTTTTCTAGGGTGTGTCCTCTCATATTATGGTGCACAAAATAAGCCATGATGTCTCTCTTCTCAATGGGGAACCTCCTTGGGTCGGGCTCAGTCAATAGATCTTTATCCTGGATTTCCCGACCTATTTGGACCAGGGGTTTGTTCAGGGGTGGGTACATCATCCCTCCGGCAACAAGGCTGACCTGGATAGGCGAACTTCTATCTTGCATTGAATTATTCTGAGGTATCGGCCTGAACTCCTTATTCCTCGGGACCGGTCTCCTCAAGTCCCTGCCCAAATCCCGCTGATTTTCCGGCCAGGTTCCTCTCGGCTTCTGAACATTCCCGCCTTGGGCGACCTTCTCCTCTCTTCTCCATCAATACAAACTTCATTGTCTGCTCCAAAGTCGCGACATAGTCCAGTATCTCCTAGATCCTCAGGTGAGACCATAACCTTCCGACCTTGAGGGACCTTTTGAAACTTTCCAGCTCCTCTGGGGACTCATACGTCGCGATCTCTAATACCATATCATGGTACCTATTGACAAATATTTTCAAAGACTCATCGTCCCTCTACTTCATCAACCTCAACGAACCCACCATATTCCTCAGTACGCAAGCCCCTTTAAAGTGCCGCATAAAGGATTTCCTCAACTGCGTGAAGCTGTCGATACTCTCGGGGGTCAAGTTCCTGAACCATAAGTTGGCTGACCCGCCCAAGGTTTAAGGGAACACCTTACAGATGGCCTCTCTGGCCATTCCCTGAATCTTCATCAGCAAAATGAACTTCTCAACATGAGACTTGGGGTACGTGCTCCCTTTATAGAGGTCCATCGAAGGCATGGTGAATCTCCTTGGAAATTCCATTGCCATAATTTACTTTGAAAATGAGATGTCGCCTCCATATCTTGGTCACCTATTGGCCAGTCTTTCATTATTTCCTCTCACTTCCTCATCTCTTTCTGAAACTAACCCATCATCTAGTTCTCGGAACTGTCACGCTCATGTATACGAGATTCTCCGTGTTTCCCACTGCGGGCATGATATATTCCGTTACTGGGAGGTTCATACCTCTCATTCATGTGTCACTCTATGCCAATGTCCGTGAAACAAGGCTATTACTGGAGGATTTCGAAGTTTGTCTGCCTTCCCTTTCTTCCCATAACTCCCCTGCCGGCGCGGCTCCAGCAATGACTACCGATCTCACTCTATGGGCATTCCTCTTCCCATTTTCGTCGTCTCCTTCTGCTCCGGCAATTCTTTTTCCTCTCGATATCTCATAATTTTTTATTGGGGCCCGCTCCCCATATTCTCCCGCCTTCTTTTCCAACTTCTCCATCATGGCCTTCATGAAGGTTTGAGGTGCCTCCATATCATTTTGAGCACCTTCTCTCTCACTTCGCATGGTTTCCTCCATTTTCTCCATCCACTCTATCTTCGAAGCCTCTGAAGATCTGTGGCTCCCATCTCCTGCCATCGCCTTAGTGTGTTTGTTGCTTCTTATATTGTTCCCCACAGACGGCGCCAACTATTGACGGTTGTTTTTCGTTCCAAGTGTAATTTGGGAAAATCACTCCTCGAACAAACCTCCTTCAACTGTGAATTTATTTAGTTTGTTGGGAACCAAATGTAAACTTAGCAGACAAAAAGAATACACACAGATAAACAAATAATTTAACGTGATTCGGAGGAATGGATCCAATCTACGTCCATGGACACAATGGAAAATGAAGTTTTTATTACTAGATCGGGTCTGACCGACCTCTTTTGTTTCTCTAGCTCGGGGTTCTTTTCTCTCTATTACAAATTACAAGTGCTTATGCATGAAATTGTTCAAACTTTTACAATGAAATCTCAACCCCTTTATATACTAAGTCTAATTACACTGTTACGCCAACTCTGTGATGTCAGACACGTTGCTAAACCATTATTTCCTAGGCTCTCTTCCCCAATTACCCTACGGATTATAGTCCGGCCGCCTGAAACCTCTACGACCTGCCACATGAGTCTCATTAAATTACACATTCTTGGTAATTTTTTCAAGCTATTCCCATGTACCTACCTGAATTCTAACTACTCTCACGCGATAGTATGTGTCAGTCAATAAGCTTGCAGCTCTACTCCGTCTCATCAGCCGCTGGTCTGCTTCTATCTCATCAATTATTGGGAAACCCAAACTTCCATTTAGCGCTTAATGTCATCTAGACTTGAACTTAATTCCATTACCCCGACCTAACTCATCGGGTCGATTCTGAGACATTCACTCCCCTCATCTTCCCTAAACATCTTTCCACCCCGGGTCGGACATTAAGAGCAAACTAACTCCAGTCTTATTCTCAAGTCGGATGCCTATGTCTCTGCGACCTGGGCCCCTTGTTCAGGAAGTAGAAATCTCTTCTATACCTTTCTTCATATTCTGGCTTTTCTCAGGTCAGGATATAACCATCAACATATAGTATTATTGATTAACCTTTTTAATGGTTTTTTGATTAATAATTTAAAACCATATGGTATATGGTCACGAAGAATCATGAAGATCTTCAAGAAGAATATGGAATACCAAGGTTCAACATGGAAGTTAGTTTCTCTGAAAATGAAAGGATATTATTATAATGGGTTTAAGATATATAAATCAAATTGAATAAAATTTTGAAACAATTATAGTTTTATTATAATTTATGTAATAATAATGAATAATTGAATGTCGTAGAAATACTTCATGTGGAATGAGAAGTTGGATGCATTAATACATATAGCTTCGAAGAAAAAGGAAACTAAGCGCTACATTGACATGTTGTACGATGTGAGGAAAGCATATGAGAGACCTTTGTATGTAAATGAGGCAATGTACAAGAAATGGACGAAAGATTGAGCTCGACACACGATTGTAGAGGTGCCAAAGAAGATGTCTGGGAACTGCATAAGTTCAGCTGATAGTATCGGTATATCTTGCCATATCGGATGATCATGACAGTAGTTGGTAAACATTAATTTATTATCGTAATATTTATTTTACATAACTTGTTAATAACATGAATGTTATGTTTGTAGATGCTCAAAATTATACATAAGAAAATCATGTGAATTAGGGCTCATAAGAAAAATCAAGTGGATTGAATTTTATTCAAAACGCATCTAAACGCTCATTGTAAAAGTGATCATACAAACAAGCCATGTAAAATAATATTATACCACGCGACAATGCTAGCTAACTATAATATTCTTCTTAAAGAAACACACTATTGAAGGTTAATTTTCGTTCCATGGGTAATTCGGGAAAACCATTCCTCGAACAATCCTCCATCAACTATGAATTTGTTTGGTTTGGGGACCAGATGCAAACTTAGCAAAAGATGAGAAACGCACAGACAAAACAAAGGGTTTAACGTTGTTCAGCGGAATGGATCCAACCCACGTCCACGGACACAAGTAAAATGACATTTTTATTACCACCTCGGGTCGGACTGACCTCCTTATCTCTCGCTTACACGTCTGACCGACCTCTTACGAGCTCTTGCTTACAATATGATTTTTGCTCTCTTTTACAAGTGAAGAAACAAATTAGCCAACCAATCCTTTATAATGAGTTCTCAACCTCTTTATATACTAGGACAAACTTCACTGTTACGCTGACTCCGTGACGTCAGCTACGTGAACTTGCCATCTGACACAACTACTATATGCCACCTAAATCTCATTAAACCATGCTACTTTACCCTATACTACACGCTTCATCCCATGTGCCAGCCTGCGTCCTAACTACTCCTACGCGACTGAGTGTGTCAGTCAATAAACTCATAGCCCTGCTCCGTCCCATCAGCCGTTGACCTACTTCTGTCTCATCAATCCTTGGGAAGTCTAAACTTCCATTAAAGGCTTACGTCGCCCATCTAAGAACACAATGTTGCAACCCCGACCTATATTCTTGGTTTGGTCCGTCGGAATAAGTAACATCTTGCATTGTTTCTACTAGCAGGTCGGGTCGGTGTGCCGAGACTCACGATGCTTGGTCTGGCTTCCTCTCATTTCCTCGATCGGGTGTGATCTGCTGAGTCGACTCTGATTTCAGAGGCTGACACGAGGCTCTGAATTCCGAGTTTGGTGTTGAGGCTGCTTTGAAAGTCTGATGTTGGGCCTGACCTGACCACCTCTGGTTAATTTTCACAAATATTTCAGTGTTGTCGAGTCTGATACTTTCTTATAAGGTCAGGTCAGTTTCCCAACCAATCGTCTAATTCTGCCTTGGGTTGCCTCTTTGTACCTCGGGCTCGGGCCCCTCTGTCTGACCTCTCATCGTCATGAGGATCTTGGACTTTTATATGTCAAGTGTAAAACTCAATCTACCATTTCTTGGGATTCTAACTTATTGAGGGCTGAAAAACCACCGTCAACATATGTCCCATAGTTTTCGGTATCAACAAGTCTATGAGTTGGTGTTGGGAACTATATAAAAAAACGATGGAGGTACAAGAGGTCGAAGACTGATCTAATGTCATCGGGCTAATACTCTCATAGACACCTCACATTGCTTCAACCTGATGTCTCGTGGTACCTTTCCATTACTTAGAATATTTTTTAGGAAACAACTTCCCTCTCATGCTGATGCTCAGTCTTGAACAAGCCCAAAATCACAAGTCTGCCCACCTCATAACGGGTATCACAACTGCAAGCTTCATTGTTTCTTGTGAAAATCCACGTCAGGTTCAGAACCCAGATCCAGAACCTCTGCTTATGATCCATACTTGGTCATATCTTCCACGACATTCTCGGACGAAATAAGTCGACTTGAATTAACTCGGGTCGGTCCATCCTTTTGGTTTTTCTCAAAGAATCCCATCTTATGTCACCTCGGGTTGATGCATACTCTCGACATGCTGCAATCTCGGAAGGAAATGATATGTAAAATTCTGCAAAACAAAACATAGGTCAAAGCTCGCCTCAGGTTATCACACAGCAAAAAAAGCTTCGTTAGGATGTAACTCAAACCTGAGTTAATAATAATGTATCGGGCACAAGGAAATGTTCCCTCCGTATGCCAACAACACTCGGCCATGGGGGAGAAACTCAACCCCATGCCAATGAAGATAATAAGGACTCGGTGGGACGTAACCCGACCTCGAGCCGATCTGACAAAGAAAGGCCTTGGGGGAAAGATTCCGACCCCACACCATCTAAGTCATTTGGTCGCAAGGGTATGGACCCTCATTACACCAACACACAGCAAAAAGACCTAGACGGGACGTAACCAGACCCCGAGCCACAATAAACACTTGGCCACAAGGGAATGTACCCTCTTTGTGCCACTCAACACTTGGCCATGGAGGAGAAACTCAACCCCATGCCAACGAAGATAATAAGGCCTCGGTGGGATGTAACCCGACCCCGAGCCACAATAAGCACTTGGCCAAAAGAGAATGCTCC